>JH153936.1:140710-152221 GCA_000226015.1 Mnemiopsis leidyi | reverse complement strand
GTAACCAAAATAATCAAAAGAATATAATCACACGCTAACTGTTACAAAATTATATAAACAAATTCACAACGACACAAGGGAAATTGCTGGGCTTATGGCTGATAGGCTTCTGTGGAGACGACACATCAATGCTCGGACTCTGAAGCCGCCATAAAGTCAAAGTCAAGTCAAGTCACAACTGAGAAAGCTCGTCAAGGAACTCCGTCACTCTGTTCTAGTAGAGGTGGTAGTTGCCGACGATCCTCTTCATAGCAGCATCCTTTCAACCCATCTCTTCTTTCTGGCAGGAGGCTGTCTTCCTTGGCGGTAAGAAGTGATCTTTCCCTCCGTTGAGGACTGCTCCAACTGCACTGCTGAGAGAAAGTTGTAGATGGTAGGGTTGGAGTGTCCGCAGAAGTTGTTGGTCCTGCCCATGCCGATCTCAACTCTGTCAGTCTGGTTCCACGTCTCCGGAGGGAAACGTGCCCGTCTGCCGCTGAAACCGCTGATCAAAGTCCTCTCGAAGTAGCCAAGAAAGGAGTCCAGGTCGAGGGTGACAGGGATGGAGTCTGCGATGGTGGCGAAGACATCAGGCACATCAGAGACAGGGACCATGGCGAGCATCATCAGTCTGCGGACCCAGGTGTAAACGAGGTGTCCTCTGAAGAGAGAAGGGAGAGAGTCTCTGCGGGGAGGGGTCCAGTCACAGCACAGTAGATCCGGTGGTTGCTGCTAGTTGTGGTGGTCGGTGGAAGCCATCTCTTTGATCTTGGAGCGTTGGAATGAGCTGCATCGCCTCCGATTTCAGGAGATTTGAGCCTTTCAGCCAACAAGCGGTAAAGTGGTGTCAACAATAATCCAGCGGATCACATCACGGGCCCTGATTACATCACAGGCTCCTGACCTAGAGTCCACCCTGTGTGGATCTCCCGACCTAGAGTCCACCCTAGTAACTCTTTGTCACAAACTATGAACTTGATATAAGCGACATGCATGCTATCTAATCAGCGTAGCTTGCAATAAGGTCTCCCGACCTAGAGTCCACCCTGTGGGGATCTCCCGACCTAGAGTCCACCCTTGTTTGCAGCCGCCGACCTACAGTCCCCCGACCTAGAGTCCCCCGACCCAGAGTCCGGCCCCCCTATTTTTGGCTTAAGTTTGGTTAGAAGATTCAGTGTCATTAGCTTGCGGTTGCTGATACGCGGCTCTCGCAGCTTATATTGCTTTTCTGCGCTCATATTGCTATTTCAACTTTCGAATGCTAAGAGAAAGATGTTTGATGTGACTGTTAGCAGATAACTAGTCAAATATAACTGTAATTGATACTGAAAGTGAAATCACGTACAGCCAAGTGCGATTTATGAGGCATGCGATTCCTGATTCAATGGACCCATTGGGATGTGTTCATGAATATAACGCTGCACTGTTAAATTCGCGTTTCTTCATTTTGTGTCACGTTATCTAATATCCGTAAATATTATCGTGTTATCGCAAAATAAATGTTAAAGTGACATTAGAAGTAAAAATTAAGAATGTATCAATTGACCATAGTTGCACATAAACGTAAAACCATCGATAAGTCAGATAAGCATTAGAATTGTCAATCAAGTTGACATAATACTTCAGAGTAATACTCTGATTGAAACATACGCCGTGCAGCGGTAATAAACTCACAAAGATATAGTCAGCGTATAAATAACTTTGCGGAGGCAATTAGTAAAACAAGCAACGTTGATGTGTTAAATTGCTTTGTGGCCCCGGACAGCGGACAGCGGACACCACCATTTACCTACCTAACTACCTACCATCACCAAAATCTGACCACTTTAAACCATCTACTTTACTTTTTTGTCGTCGACAAACAAGTATTAGAGATGGAGAAAATTACTGGATCTAATGACCATTAAGGAGCCAGATTTCGAGTATCACTGACTGATTATCACATTAAACATTGCATCTATTAACAAAATACACGTCCCGAATAAACTAAGTATTTGGAAACGACGCTCTTCTCACCTTTGGTGTTTGTCCTGAGTTCATTCTGAGGCTATACTTTATTGATGCACCGTCTGCAAATAGCCTGGGGTCACTCCTGAAAAATAGATACATGGTAAAATTTCATAAAAATTTGATTGAAAGAATAAGGTTCTTCTAACCACGATATTTTGTATTTCATAATTGATAATCCTCGCATGCGATTTGGGATGTTTGTGTTCCACAACAGCTACAATTTGACATGACATGGTGGACATTTGATATAAATCGGCTGTCATTGATAAATGAGAAGCCAGGTATGGCTCCCTATCTCCAAACAAATTTTCGACACCTCCCCACGAATACCGCTCCCAGATTTTCTATAAGCAGTAATATTAGCACTCGGCATCGCCACGCACAATTTATGGTGTTATTGCACTTTTACGCAGACAAATGTGAGTTCAAGGTGGTCAGTGTACTGGGTAGGTACAGACTGCCCATCCTCCTGCCCCCACGTTCTTAGTTCTATGTTGGATCTTCTGGAATGCACTTGTGGGTCGATCTAGATGAAACATGCTGTAGGCTTGATACAGAGGAACTACTTCACACACATATTTCATCCCAGACAGACGATAAACTAAATCATGACAAAAATTACGCCTCTAAAATACATATCAAAGGACTTCCACAAACATCGGTATACTAATCCGGCCCTAGGTTTTTTCACTTGTGCGAAGCCATGTAATATCACAACATAATTTGATATCGGACACTAGTATCATATACAACTATACAAATTCGAGATTGTAGTTGTTGTGGGAGGATCTATTATTCTATAAATTCTATAAAATCGTACAATAGAAAATATACATTACATACTTACATACAAGTTACTAATGCACTATTCGTCAGGAAACATTATGGTTCGACAATGAGGTTTAACCCTGTCTCTTCAGTCCAATTTACTCGAACAGTGTACAATAGTAAAAGTAAAGAACTATCTTACCCGAGATTATTAGTGGGTTTATTGACGGCCGGGAAAAGTGTGATCCGGGAAAAATATGGCGAAATTGATCGAAAACCGCCACTTTATCCCGGTCATGATAATCCCGGGTAAGGTTATCGGAAAATAATACCTACCTCAACTAGATCTAAAGAACATTATCTGGCTCAAACCTAGGATCGTTGCTAAGAGAAGACCGCCCATAGTAACTGTGAGAGGATGTTTCGCTCTGCAAGTTCTCGATACACTGCAATACAGGATGTTATATTCCAGTTAAACAAGCTAATACACCATGATATAAATACCGTCAATCAACCCGCTGTTGATTTCTGACAATGTCAGGCGTCAGCCTATAAAATATTAAAACCTCCTGCCACAAATATCTCTGGGGTGGCAATAACGGAAAAATTGCTTAAATGGCTAAGGCATCTTTGCTTTTTTCATCTGTCAAATTTGCCATTTCGCCATCCCCTTCTTCTCAGCTTTCTTGTAACCCTAATAAATGAGAGTGCGGGCACAGGTCATTCAACAGAAAATAATCCTCCAATTTTAATGATAGGCACACCAGAGTAACAACTTAATACGCAGATAAGGTATAAAACGTGCAGCTTCTGTGAGAATGACAGAGTTATAAGGAGTTGCACCAGACATATACCGTAGCTGTAATCACAAAATTCAGTTATTAAACAAAACTGCCACAAAAGTAGAGATTACGAGAACTGTCGCGCCACGTGCACGGCGGTCAATGACAGCCGGGGTAAGAACACTAATCTGTTCAGTTGGATCTTCCCAGGGAAGTAGTTAAAATAAGGGCACGTCTCGTACTTGGTAGGGCGTCTCCAGAGTGGGGGAAGTGGGAGGCGTTACAAGATGCAGGAAACCCGCACAGAGAACCTTCTCGAAATCTACACTGCTGAGCCTGTCCGCGTTCTCCAAACACAGGAAAGTTTCATTTTGGGCCATTTGTCAGGTGAAGTCCATCTAAAGGAAACGGTCAGAAGGCAGAAACAATGTTTACAATGAGGCATGCTGGCATGACTACTATATCTAATAAAAGGTTTAAGAAATGTTGTACAATTGGAGAAGAGAAACTGAGTCCCTAGGGGTTGCCAAACGCAGAGTTTTATGCAGTATTACACAATTGAAAGTTCTACAAATAAGCAATTTTGTATCTTAGAGCGTGACAGAGCTTCTGAAAAACTGCTATGGTGGTGCACCTCGACCCGAGACTGGAGGTCAAAGAGCGATTATACCCCTGGCGGCATGATTGTTTTTAGGGACACATGATGCCGGGAGCAAATTAATCAGCACAATATCGAGCTGGAACGTACTCAAACTACGAGCAAGGATGCTTTACACGGCCGTTCGCTCGGCAATCAACTAACTAGATTTAAAAGCCTTTGTGTGTATTCCTTTCAGTAGCTCACGGCTCTTTTAAACTCTGTTTGGACGTCAGACAGTGCGTACATAGAGGGACGAATAGGGACTGCTCGGTGGTAATGCAGCATTTAGAGTACTGGTCATACTTTCGACAGTTTGGAGAAGGCGAGAAGCCTAAAGTGCCAATTGGGGAGTAAATCACGGGAAAAATCGTGCACTGATCTTGTAGGTTAAATTGTTCTACCGAACAGAGAGCTGAAAGGCAAAAAGTTAAATGAAACCCCACTCCACAGATTACCAAACCGTACAAAAATTACGAGCACAGACTCTCATACAGAATGGAATTCCAAGATTTTGATAATGAAGTCTCCGAGCACTCAGATGCAGAGGCAAGCCTCGTTTACTCGTCTGAAGTCCCACGGGAAAGCACCAAAACGTCCAAGGGTTATTTATGTCGATTAACTGGTAATGACTCGTAAATGTCTGCATCGCTCTACGGAGCGTCCCTTAAAGCCTTAAAGAGAGTTCAGTTTAAACATATAGAGGGCCACAACTTTTAATGACATAACTGAGAAAAATGTCTTGCAAAATTGGAAATAACAAAGCTTTTTATTTAGCTATGATTTCTGTTTTGCGCTTTTGTGTGCTTATATTTAAAGCAAAAATCAGCCTTCGGAAGAAACAGTTATATGAATAGACTCATCTTGACTCAATGATAATCATAAGGCAAGGATGATTAACTGCCAACAAATATTTAACAATTAAAAACTGACAACGAAGTTATGAACAAAAAAAACTCCGCCAAGATAAGAACACATCGAAATTTAGGGCACTCCGAATTAGGGCCCGGCACACCTTACGACCTAAACCTTTAAAATAGAGGAACTCCAAACTTATAAAATAAGGGAAGACTTTAAACTTCTAAAACAAGAAAAACACTAAAATTCTAAAATAGGGGAAACTCTAAACTTTTGAAATGACGAAAAATAGTTTACCTGGCTGATGTCGACGGTCCAGGACGCCTTATCCCTGGGGCACTCAGCGACAAGCGTGATAGTTCTTGGGTCAGGGGAGGAGTCTAACAGCGTCATCCTGAAACCGACCTCCTGATGAGTCCTGTCTGGAGAGTCCTCTTCGTTAAACTCCTCTATTAGAATGCAGTGGTTCAGTGCTACCAAACCGTACTCCTGTAAAATTATTAAGTCAGTGCTACCAAACCGTACTCCTGTAAAATTATAAATTTAGTACTACCAAACCGTACTCCTGTAAAATTATAGATTCAGTGCTACCAGACCGTACTCCTGTAAAATTATAAATTTGTTGTGTCAATTCTACTCACATGCTATATCATAGAAATAATGTAAAACTAGATGAACGTTAGGTGCGACACGGAGGGACAAAGAACATCTGGACGACACGAAATAAGATAACAACGGCGGACTACTGGCAACCACTCGCTACTCACACTAACACGTCCAGTGTTGACGGATTTACGGCAATACCTTACAAGTACCAAGGAGATACTACGTCTCCCAGATTCTTATCTGTTTATCTGAACTTGTTTTATAAACTTTCTCTGCACTCAGGCCTGGCAGAGAAATCTATATTATACTAAGTGTATTAGCGTGGTTCACTCTAAAACAAGCTGTCCCTCACATTGTCCCTGTTATCTATGAGTTCGGACATTGTATGTACTCATCTGGTTTATCTCCAGTTCAGCAAGTTAACACTCATGATAGCCCGCCGCCCAAGAACTGTCAGGTAAGTTAGCGGAGGTAAAGTGTACACTGTTGTACAAATATACAGTTCAGTATTGTACAAATACACGGTCAAATATTGTACGTATACAAGATAAAATATTGTACAAATACACGGTAAAATATTGTACAAATACCTGCTTAAATATTGTACAAATATACGGTACACCGTAGCTGCTATACAAATGTACGGTGCACTGTTTTCCAAGTTTACAGTACACAACTGTACAAATGTACAATACACTATTGTACAAATGTACAATACACTATTGTACAAATGTACGGTACACTGTTGTAGAAATATACAGTATAATATTGTACAAATATACAGTATAATATTGTACAAACAAACGGTAAAATATTGTACAAATATACAGTTCAATATTATACAAATAAACGGTAAAATATTGTACAAATATATGGTACACCGTAGCTGTTGTGTACAAATGTACGGTACACTGTTGTACAAATGTACGGTACACTGTTGTACCAATGTACGTTGTACACTATTGTACAAATGTACGGTACACTATTGTACAAATGTACAATACACTAATTATGTACAATTGGACACCCACCTTGTTGATGCTAAGTTGTTCGCCGATCCGTTCTGTAATCAACATGTGGTTGGTGAACAAGAAGCAGTGTTTGGGACCCAATTTAACGTCTTTCCGGACGGTACTCTTGCTGCTGACAGCCCCCAACCTCAGCATGCCTTGTCTGACAAAGTGCTGGTTAGTGTCGAAGAGAACGTGACAACCCCCGCTGATCATCTTCTCGATAGAGAGGGTCTTGTACATGCTCTCACTGTCGCTTGTCTGCTCGTATATCACCTGAAATATTATGTGTGTACTGTGTGTGTACTGTGTGTCCTGTATGACCTGTGTGTACTGTGTGACTGTGTCACTGTATTAGTGTGTGTGTCCTGTGTGACTGTGTGTGCCCTGTGTGTCTGTGTGTGTCTGTGTCTGTGTCCTGTATAAGTTTTGTCAGGAACATGTGACCTGTGTGACTGTGTGTGTACTGTGTGACTGTGTGTGTACTGTGTGACTGTGTGTGTACTGTGTGAGTGTGTGTGTAACTGTGTGAGTGTGTGTGTAACTGTGTGAGTGTGTGTGACTGTGTGTGTCCTGTGTGACTGTGTGTGTCCTGTGCGACTGTGTGTGACTGTGTGTCCAGCGTGAGTTTTTGTAAGGGACGCGTGACCTGCGTTTTGGCAATTTCGATCTGTTTAACGTCAGCTCTGACGTAAAAAAATTGGAAGATCAAAGTTATTTATTGAGGGCAATTTGTCTTTCATTAATAGTTTTAAAAAGCTGGCTCTAATGTAACGCACGTGTGAAAAACTCTAGACGGAAGGCGCGAAAAACCCATACTATGCTTTGGGTTTTGTCTTAGTCATCAGCCCGATTTTCCTTAGTATTAACAAATAGAAATTAACAAGTTTATTACCGAGGCTTGAAGAACTAACTTGCCTCTGTTGTCGCGATGCGGCGACAAATAGTCGGCATCCTTACTAAGAGTAACTTATGAATGAAACAAAAAAAAAAGAGTAACTTATTTTTGAATAGCTGATGTGTTACTACACAAGTTAAGTTTTAAAACAGTGTAACTGGGAAGTTACTTGTTTAATTTAACTGAATAATAACACAGTACTGTGGGGTAACAATACCCGGCTTCCGTTATACACAGACAATTAACCGCGTTGACTTTTATAACTACGTTACTGTTAATTGCAATGCAAATTTAGGTCACTCCCTTAGACGGGATAGCCTGAGGTGCTCATCTCCTTTTCTGTAACCCTGAGCCACTCTGTACCGAGGCACTAAACTAGCTGTATGGGGGTTAATGTTAATTGACGAATTAATATTCAACTCTGGAATAAAAGGTTGATTAATCCCACTTGCTCGATAGGATCGTGTTAAATAATTAAATAAATATGCTGGCATTTATTACACGCTTCAACTCTTTGTTAACATAATCCCCAATATTTAAATTGAAAGATCAGAGTTAGCGTTATGTATATATATATTACATGTTATTAGTCTATTAATGTAACATCTCAGTTGGCATTACTAGTGATTCCTACGTAATGCTCCTACAGTATGTTACATCTGACATGGACTGTACAATTACCAATTACGTGTCCCAACTTCTTATCTTCTTCAGAAAGGACCTCGAATTTGAAAATATCTCAGGTGCACATGAACCCCGACTGACCGACTGTCGCTTTGACTTATTGTATATATAGCTACAGTATTAATACTATACACAGATTTATATGTAACACTTTGGATTAGCCGGAACAGTAAAGCAGTTCTGCGTTCAAGCATGTTAAAGATAACGAGTCAATACAGCCGATACGTCTAGCAACATCTCTGGGTGAGAATAACTCGCGCCTTATTGGCAGGATCTAGCTCATGTGATGTAGTGTAGCCGCACCATTGGCTGTTCGAACTAGGTTCCGCGCTATCTACAGATCTTTAAAGATCTACAAACACGAGCGGTCGCTGTATCCGTGATAACAGTAGACAGCTGGGGATGGTTCGCGTACTTTTAATTGTCATCATGTGTAGTACGGCATACCGGTTTGCGATTTGAGCATTGTGCTCTTGACCCAACCTAACACCAGATTATAAGGTTCTTTCACCAAATTATCTGAACAATCGTATCGCTGCCGCCCCCTTCAACATTTGTCGGTGTAGAAAGAGGTATGCATTATTCAGTTTTGACAACTAATGATTCGGTGATGAAAAACTTGCAAAGACGAATACTTGTTTTCACTTTCCACAATAAAACATATAACATGTATAATGTCTTTCCCAACTCCACCAAAGTATTACTAATCACTATTAAATCTGTGTAATTTCCTTCTCGTCGTAGACTTAACCTCAGAATAAACAGAAGTAAACAAATTTCCGACTCCTTCCTCCCAACAAATTCTGACGACCATAATACCTATTCATACATTAACATACATATCACCTATTCATACATTAACATACATATTACCTATTCATACATTAACATACATAATACCTATTCATACATTAACATACATGATACCTATTCATACATTAACATACATAATACCTATTCATACATTAACATACATATTACCTATTCATACATTAACATACATAATACCTATTCATACATTAACATACATAATACCTATTCATACATTAACATACATAATACCTATTCATACATTAACATACATGATACCTATTCATACATTAACATACATATTACCTATTCATACATTAACATACATAATACCTATTCATACATTGACATACATAATACCTATTCATACATTAACATACATAATACCTATTCATACATTAACATACATGATACCTATTCATACATTAACATACATAATACCTATTCATACATTAACATACATGATACCTATTCATACATTAACATACATAATACCTATTCATACATTAACATGAAAATCACCTATTCATACATTTACATACATAATACCTATTAATTATGTAACTTGGTGTTTACCAGCTGATGACGATTAACACATGTTTATTGAAAGCTTCTGCAACAACAAACTCGTATCTATTTATGTCTATCAACCCCCCTACAAGTTTACTCATTATACATCTGTAAGTAATGTAGGTGTGCGGTGTTCACCATGTGGTGTTTTCTTTATCCTAGTCTATGATATAATGGAACTGTATAATGGTCATCACAATATCGTATACATCAATACTAGAGTAATATCTGGTCAAAGCCGATACTCAGTAGACTGAGGCAAAGAAGTGTGAAAATCGATATTAAGTGCCGTTCCAGTGAAATTGTATACCTAGGTGGTGCTATAACTCTTCACGGGAATATGCCAAAAATGAACATACGTTGAACGGTATTATGATTACAGCAAAGAATAAGTTTTTGAAGAGCCCGATGATAAATAATTTCGACATTTTCTCTACTTAAAGCCGGTTTTTAAAATTTCAGTGGCGTTCTGAAGATTAATTTTCCAAAAACTAACAAATATCATAATTTTCTAAATCCAAATTGCTGAGGACTTACAATTTCTCGCCGTGTTAGCTCATGGCTTCATAGAAGTAGAACTGCTTGTATATAATAGAATATGCCATAATATTCATAAATGGACAAAATGCGGAAAAAATTTGACATGTGAATGCTAAAATGGTATAAAATACATTTAATATTTAACACGCCTTACCTTGTACAATGTATACCATGAGTTGATTCTAGAACAATGCCACATGCAACATATAGATCATGGTGACTTTAGATACATCTTCTTGACACAGACAGGAGACTTCACAAAGAAATTTGATCTTTCACGCACATCGGATAATATCTAACTGCAGCGCGATATATATCTTGCTGCGGTGACATATGCGGTGATCGTAATATCATAACTATAATATGTTGTGACTTGATGTGGTGTTCTGCAGTTTCGTTAGATTGTTTACGGCAGAATTACCTGTAGCTGTGAGTGTTATAGTTTTTGTAGCCTGTACCAGTTAGTTTTTACTCTGTTTTAGAGAAATTAAAGTTTTATTTAACTCGTTTTGTCACCTTGTTTAACTCAAGTGCCAGAATGCCACCAGACTGCCATTAAACACTACTGCCGGGGTTCTGCTGAACAACTATTTCACCTCAACCAGATCCCGACTTTCCGTCAGGCAAAAAGCGGCCGCTTACAAATCCGTTTTAAAAGCCAGTCATTAATCATTATCGGGCGGCCACTCAAGTCTTGGTAGTTTACACCGTACAACTCTCATGCAGCGGGCTCTCCAGATGGTAATTAGCAAGATGAAGCGGGAGAGCAACCAGCAGCTCAGAGACCGACAGCTAATGTTCTCCTGTGCAGCCTTTTTGTAATCGCTCGTACAGAGCTTTTAAGAACTAGTCTCGTACTCGCAGTGCTTTGTAGGTCGAATATCGCTGATAACGCTTCACACTGCCTTTGTCTGGATCTTTCATCAATTTTCGTTTTTGTAGACCAATGAAGTTAGAGATTGTTACTTATTTGTCTTACCGCCAGGATCATTGATTTACTGTCGGATCGATCCATCAAATGAATTGTCTGACTGACCCACTGACTGATGGACACTCTGAGATTTAAGACCAAGAATCATTACAAACAGTTTGACAGTCAAATGGTTGGATAACTGCGCCACCGCTTCTATACAGGTTACGCCGGTGCTGAATAATTGACTTGAGATATTGACAGTTTACAAGCACCGCTGTTACTGTCTAATTGGGTAACTACTTGGCTGGCAGTTTCCTACTACATCTTCAAGACGTAGCAAGTCACGGCAGAGAGAGAGAGAGAGAGAGAGAGAGAGAGAGAGAGAGAGAGAGAGAGAGAGAGAGAGAGAGAGAGAGAGAGAGAGAGAGAGAGAGAGAGAGAGAGAG
>JH153936.1:119698-135802 GCA_000226015.1 Mnemiopsis leidyi | reverse complement strand
TGTGTGTGTGTGTGTGTTGTGTGTGTGTGTGTGTGTGTGTGTGTGTGTGTGTGTGTGTGTGTGTGTGTGTGTGTGTGTGTGTGTGTGTGTGTGTGTGTATATCATGTAATATGTATCTTATTCTACAAACCCCACCCTACACCACAAGCTCTCGTACACGGTACACGATTAACTTCAAATTTGGACATAATGCAAACAGAATTGATTATTTATTTCGCAAGCTTTCTGTGAGAATCTCCGATTTAGTGTTGTGGAGTGTTTTGGAGAGGTATATCACAAGTTAAAAGGTTATCCAATGTATAGTTACTTAACATTTAAACCATATAGAGTACTTGCATGGAATTTAATGGCACTAATATTGCAGTAGCTCGACATCACTTGACTAATCGATATTATCGAACTATCACCTAAATGTAAATAACCTATAAATTCTTAAGTTATGGAGCGGTAATAATAGGCACACTTTACAGGATCAGGGCGACACGGACGTCCAGCTCAGCCCTCAGGCTACTTTCACCTTATGCTTCTAAATTTCTACATGTTCTATCATCATAGAAGACACCACACCTTAAATTTGTAGGACATGATAATAGTTGTGTTGAATCGTTTAGCCTTATGGTTATGGCTCAATAAAAGTTTGTTTTCACCATGTAAAAACACAGATTATCTGTATGGGTACTCGATGTGACTCTCAATTTACGCGGAAATTTTGTGCAGTTGATTTCGTATTTTAATTTTATCTCTAAGATGTCATTTAATAAGTCTGTAATCTGTATCATGATATGTTATGTAGTGCAGTGGCCGGAGCTTAATAACTCTACAACTATGACAATATCTCTCTGCTCTACTACCTCACGGTGATCAGACATGTGTTATCTCTCCGGTTTTTTGGATAAACTATACGAAGTAACCAAGTAAGTATAATGCACAACTGCGAACATGATTTATGAAGGTTTCGTCATAGCTTTCATAAGAAATATAATCAAAAATGCCTGCAGTCTGAGTAGCACGGTTTATTGGATTTGAAAAACATGGTGCGTGTCTTCTTCGCTATCACTAAAAAAAGTTTTTAAGACCGTGAGAATGGGCTTGCTTAGTGTGACTGGAATAAGCTGAATTCAAATCACAAATGTGTCTTGGTCAGGTTCCCCAGTGTTTCAGGTAGCAAATTGAGAAGTAAGCTGAGGTTAGCAGATTTTAATAAATAACCATTGTACACACTGTACGTGGTCACGAAAAATCATTAACTATAGACTCTGAGATACTATCAAGTTTCATAGAATGACGTCTTGAGAATATTTCCTTCAACACCTATTTTTATAATGGCTTGACTACTTAGCTCTTACCGGACATGCAAGCTTTTAAGAGCCTGCTTCTCAAATGCCCTTTTTTCTGCGGATATCTATTCCGCTGCTTTTATACTTTTATCCCATTAGCTATCTGCCGGCAATTTTTTTGCGGCCAGCAGGTAATATATGTCGCCGAGTAGAAGGATGACGAAGTGAATATATTGCACAGAAAAAGAATATGATGAAGCCCAGCTGACGTCATATTTTGCCTCTCTTAACGAAATCCTATTGTCATCTCTCCTGCAACGGACTTTCAATCTTGTTGTCACGTGACCATCTGACGGCAGTGAAATGAAGGTTTCTCGACTCAAGATGAGCTTTGGGTAGCCTACAAAGCGTAGTTAGAGGTCAGTTGTTATTTCAGTGGACATATAAAATCTATCAAGGAATAATACCTAACACCAAGACCTGATTGAGCTTTTTTAGAACTTGTAAAATACCAAAGTTGCATACCTAAAACGAGGACGGGCCACTTTTCCATGCGCACCTGCAGTCCTTGCAAAAATATCTGATGTATGTAGTAAAGCGTCTCGCTGAAATTAAAATAAAGCTCAGGCTTGTGATTTGTGCAGGGTTGGTCAAAACTCGCAGACCTTGATTGACCAATTTTTCAAGAAATTTCAAGATTAAGATTGTTTCTGACTCGTGTCCAAGAATTCTGACGTCAATTACCAATTTCTAAAAATGAGGTTGAGTTGAGCATGAGAAAGAGGGGGATGGGAGGAGCTGGCGGCCATCTTTAGTGGCTTGTAGAAACACATCACTAGAGTTCCAAGCTGCGACACGTAATCTTCTTCTGATTTCATCAGCTGCCATAGCACCTGCAGATCACCGGTTACTAAAATTCAATACTCCTTTAGCTTGGTAGTTTTCAAACTTTGGCATTTAAATTATAAGTACATAAACATGGCCAAAGTATAACAGTCGGAGTCACCTTACCCTGTTTCTTTTCTTCATGCTGTCTGCATGTTCGCTCTTAACATACATGTCAATGATCTTCCTCCACCGAGTTAAGTTGTACCACCTGAAAGACTTAGAGCTATTAAGTCAGTCCCAGCTCAGGTACGGAAATATACGTCCTATCCTCGAAAGACGTTTAGCAATGCCAATAGCAAGCTGGTTTAATCACTCCAAACAATTCTGGCTCGTATGCCGTGTGTCTTTTAAATTTTTAAGAACTGAGTTTTTTAAAGATGCGTTACCTGTGAGCTACAGAGCTGACGAGAGCATTAAGCCTTTCTTCTTCACTGTTTTTAACTGTGCCGTTCTCTGAGGAACTTTTAAACTTCTCCATTTTCAGCTCCTCTATCTGTAATCAGTTAAAAAATAAGTTGCGATCCATGATTTCCGAGTCTCTGCGAGATTCCTTATTATGTGCTAGAGTTGGTACTACTACAGGTCATATATACTTATTATGATAGACATTCGACACGTAGACTGCTTTCGTTAAACAAACTCAACTTCTTCACAGACCGGATTGCTACTGAAAAAGATACTAACATGTTTTTTTAACTTGAAGTTTTCATCCCGCAACCGCTTTATCGTGATGACTTGCTCCTCAGTAAATGTTTGGTACTCCATCTTGGTGGCCTGCTCGGCCTGCAGCCGCTTTTGTACCTCCTGCAGTTTCACCTGCAGCTCCACACAGTCCTTCTCTACCCGGAGCATACTGGGATAATTTTCTTGTTTTTCGATCGCAGACACGGTCTATCACGCCACAGACTTCAAACTTTAGGAACACAGATTGTAACATACACAACATATTACAGTCAACATATATACAAAAAGGTTGTCAAAATCTACAGCACCTAGATTGGGAGATAGAAGAAATCCAAACCAAACAGTCACTCTCATTCTCAGAGGCAAAAATAAGGGGCTGTTTGTCATTCGCTACTCCGATGGTGAAAGCAAACTGAAAGTGGAGGGTATCAGAAAAAAGACCCAAGCTAGATAGTTTTTTAAAGAGCACGTAAGTGGCGGGTGGTCTATTTGGAATGGTTTTATTTGGCAATGTGGAATGCAAAAATTAGTTTGATAAGCAAGAACCGCGGATGTCAGTATAGGGATTAGGAATGAGCCCACTATTCAAAACACGCCCACATAAATAAACTGAAAAAAATTATGAAACAACGCTAAAGACTTTCAGTAGCTAAAACTAAGCAAAGGACCTAAATTTCTTAACTGAATGATCGGATAAGAAACTGAGTTCAACGTGGTTTTTGTTTTTCTCTTCTTGACTCGAGTGATACACATAGGATTTTAATCATAGTAGTAGTAGTAGTTACTATTAAAATCCTATGATTATCACTCGAGTCAAGAAGACAATAACAAAGACCTAAATTTCAGAAAAGAAAGAGAAAATATTGATAATATTAGGTGGTAATTGAATAAACATTTTTATTCGTGAGAAAAAGGTTGATCGATCCATAACGATATGTTCTTGTGCCTTAAGCGGGAAACATTTACTTCCTAAACATAATCGGTGACATTAAAGTACAACACTCAAGAGCATATTATCAGATTATCCTGGTGTCCGACGTCTTGCCCCAGAACATCGTGCCCCAGAGCACTTTAACCCAGAGATTTAGCCCCAGTGACGTCCCGCTCCACAACAGACAACTTAGGGTTAGGGTAAGGGTTAGAGTCAGGGTTAGAGTTATGGTTAAGGTCGCTTGGGCAAAATCTGTGGGAAAAAATGTTGTGGGGCACAATGTTCTGGGGCAGGACAACGGGAACCGATTATCCTTGGTCGAGGTAAGATTAAAATTTCCTTATTGTTAACTTAACATAAGGGGGAATTTTAATGTCATGTAATTTAAAATAACTTATAACATGTTATTTAAAATAACATGACAAAATATCAGAGCAACTAACTATCGAAGAGTTTTTACTGTGCCGTTTCAATGATTTAAAATATTCCAGAAAAACTCAAATATTGTGCAATTGACTTCTCTCTATCACCACCTAATAATATCGAAAAAGATCAGCATCAGAGAAACTCCAATCAGATTAATAGAAGATCTATCAATTGCTTTCATAAAGCAGTGGCGTGTACAGAGCAGCTGATAGACAAGTTCAGCAAATCAGCTAAACAGTATGAAATAATATCTCAACCTGCTTTCCATCATCATGCATTACAGCCCTCTGGCAAGTAGTACCTTCCAAAAGTACCACTCCTGGTTATGGAACAAGGTAAACAATGATAAATAACTTTTCATAATGACTAACTAAAACTTGCACATTGGCATTTTACGGTATAAAAAATGATGGATTTTCTAATCGACCTGTGTTTAATTTAATCCGTATCAGATTTCAATAAAACAAATGTTATTTACCAGATGGTCTGGCAGAGTTCTCCCTTTCGTAATAGAACATCAGATTTCTAAACAGGACACACCATTTTGTTTGCCATTTTGAATTCTCTGACGACTTCTTGCTTAAGTAACCATTTTGACAATCTAAAATAGTCATGTGTTCAGTAATAGTATCAAAACAAATACCTAAATCTTTTAAAAGGTGTTTTTACTAATTCTTTTGAGGTATTAAAGAATGAAATAATTATAGAATGTCGTTTAAATTACTAACTGGATGATATCCTTGCAGTGGCAGCTGCATGAAGAAAAGGTGTCTCATGAAGTCTCATAGACCAGTAGTTGATAATATTATGAGCCAGGTTTCCAACCTAGTTTCATGTTGGATAAACCAACTCCTTCTTGATCACATTAGCTGAATAGATAAAAGTTAAACTATTTTTCATTCAAGCAAAATGGATTTGCATTAAGACTGCAATGCAGCCTTGTGTTTTTGTTCCTTCAGCTGATAGTATGGCGTAAACATAGAAGCCAACTTTACCTGCAACTGTACCTATTGACTTTTTCTCAAAAAGTTTGTCTTAATAAAACCAAATGGGTTTCTATGATACCAGCATAGGTGCAAAATAGATTTTTAGACTTGGTACTAGGATGATTTTCTGCAGCTGAATGACAGCAACACATCATAGTATTTGGTTCCAACAAAGTCCTTAATCAAATACAAATCCAAGGAATTCATCTTACAGCTGGTGCAACTGTGAGATTTGTCACCTGTGTTAAAAACCTTGGAGTTCAAATGGACAACCACTTAACATTTAGAGAACAGGTTGTTCACTTAAAGCAAAAATGCTTCAGAACCTTGTGTAACATCTGCAAAATTAGATTCCTGCTCACCGGGTCTCAGCTGAGAACAATTGTTAATAGGTTAGATGTTTCCTGCTGGGATTACTGTAATGGAAATTACTTTGGTATTTCTGGACAACTTCTGAATCAATTACAGCTGATACAAAATGCTGCAGCCAAAGCTCACTAATAAATACAAGTATGACCATGTTGGAGAATATCTGGAAAAGTTACATTGGTTAAAGTCGAGAAGAGAATTGTTTTCACGATTGCTCTCCTTGCCTACAAATCTGTCAATGGACTTGCTCCTGATTATTTAAAGGACATTTTTCAATATGCACACCATGGACACACTCAAGCTAATTGTTCCACAATTTATAACAGCATCAAGTCGAAGAATTTTTACCTATATTGGTCCTAAAATCTATAACAATCTCCCCACAACACTCACATCATCAGATGCTGTTGATATTTTTAAGAGAAATCTGAAAACGTATTTGTTTCCATTTCAGGATCACCAGTTAGATAAACTTTTATCATATTTTTCATGGAGGGTATCAGGGGCGGCTCATGTGGGTATGTGAGTACTGAGATGTACCCACGGAATCGGTCACTGGTACCATTAACTTTTATTAATAAACAAACTCGGCTGTAATGAATTTATTACGTATGAATATCATTGCGCTAATGCGGGAATGCGCAGCATTGAACTGTTTGTTAGCAACCTCAAAATTGTATCACAAATCGAGCATTATTAGCATGTGTACTGAAAATACCCACGATCTCAAATATGACACGTAAATTGCAATGGGGGTCAGCGACTCGTTAAATTGACGTTTAATGCGTAATCACAGGCAACGTGGGTACAATGTATATGGATGTACTCACGATGACGCCATAATGTGTACGAAATTAAAAATAACACAGTTTCAAGTGCATAGGTCAGCAGACTCTTTAATTTGGCATGCTTGTTCTTATTGGCATGCGCTACAAGTTCAACGAGTGTGACGATGTTTTGACACGATTTGTCCGTGCTACAAGCACGCAAAGTTCGCACGTACTAAACGTGTCAAATTTTTAAAACTTTAAAGCGTTGTAACTCAGATTCCTTTTCTCCGTTTCACTTCAAATTTTCAGGTTACCCTGCCAGGCTCACGAATTAGTGTTAGCAGAAAAATAGGAGATCTAAAGATGCCGCATGCACGTGCATTAATGTTTTGCACGGTCAAATTGTAAAAGCTGATTCAACGTAAAATAAATTAGATCAAAAATCTAAAGATTTAATGACGGCGAACTTGCCATTTAGCATTCTAGCATTTTTGCAGTAATTGTGAATTGGCACCGCGAACATCGACATTTTCGGTCTTGTGTAAGCCCCTTCAAACGACAAAAATAACTGTTTAACTGCCTTCTGCAGCTTTCTAGATCCCCTTAAATCGCCGGAGGGGGGCCTCCGGCGGCAAGCCACCAAAACCTCCCGTTGCCAGTACCCACCCTTGCCAAGTTTAGCCAATCACCAGCCGCTTCTTAAGGGTATGATTGTTTTTCACTGTGATTCTCATTAATGAACTTTCTTATTAACTATAAGTTAGTGTTTTACACCGCTGAGTATAAGTTTTTAAACCTTAAAGCAGTGTTATAAATTGGACAATTATCATTACTATTATTATTTCAGAAATTTCGGCTGGAGACGATTTTTCTGTGGCCATCTATTTTTTATCGAAACAAGCATCATTTTCTAACCGAAACATCAGTTGTGAGCGGCAAAATTTAAATAATGTTCAATTCTAGACCAAAGGGATAGTCTCAACCGAGTAATTTAAAATTGCAACTGATATTGAATTTAATTTTTATTTTGTTAGAAAAATTTTAGTTAGAAAGATACTTAATTAAAGTAGGAATCCTACTGCCATACAACTTTTTTGCAGTGGTGGATCCCAGCAGTCATTATACATTATAGATATAAACAATAAAAATCTAGGCATTTCCTTTTTAAAGCTTTTTTGTCAAAAGCAAAATTAAATCATTTAATGGGGACGGTTCCGGGTGTGTAGAAATCTGAGATGTGTCTGGCGAATGGCGTAACAAAAGAATTAATATGACACTCCACTTAAGACCTCCTGCGCAAAATTAAACCGGTGCTTGCAATGCAAAAGTTAAGCTCACACATGATATGCACAATTGCAATATGGCGCACGCAGTGCAGCAATAGCAATAGGGCTTTGTTGGCTTAACATGTAACAGCAAACGCTTGCGCGTGTCCTCAAAAAGCGCGCACAGCGCAAGCTGTGCCAAAGTTCAACTAAGCACATTAAATAACGCGCGCGCTCTAGCTCTGGTATGAGCAATGCACCACTTAGGATTACACTGGATTTACAATTAATTACAACTCAACTGCAAAGTAGCATATAGCGGAGGTTTGTAGCATTCATTACGTAGCTGCTGCTATACGCAATAAGGGTGCATTCACCTTACCAAGTGCTTACGCACGCTTTGTTAACCTAACCAGGTGCTTACTCCGCGCGCGCAAAAGGGCTTTAGTTAAAGTAACACTTGTTTTACCATTCACGTTGTTACCTGTTACCCTTTTCAATTTTTTTTTAAAAAATCGAATTTTTTATTACGCAGCAGCAGAGCTAGGCACAAGTAGCAAAACAACACGCTATGTGTGCTGCTGATGGCGTGCACGACGCGCGCAAATTGGCTCTGGTTTGAGCAAAAGGGTGCGTATAAACCCCAAAAAAGGTGCGCAGTAGCCTCCGTGCGCGGCGCGGCGTAAACACCTGGCACCTTTTTGCTTTTGCACGCGTACCGTCGCACTTATTTTAGCTGCGTAGCAGCCGTTACGCGCGGCTTTACGGCCAATGCCCGTTTAAAATTTGTTCGAAATTCGCCAGGACAGAAATGCGTGAAAGCGCATGATGGCCGTGACAGTAGGTTATCAACTTACAACGCGCGGCGTAAGCACCTGGTTAAGTGAAAGGTGCTTACTCCGCGCGCGACGTGATGCGCGCAAGAGGGCTTTGATGATAGCAAGGTTTGCTAGACCATAGACGTTGCCCAGCGCCCCGCTACCGCAAAGCAGTATTCTCCGGTGCGCGCGGCCGCAACGTGAGGGTCACACCGTGAGACGAGGTGAAGTCTGAAGAAAAAAATGAAAAATTCACCTTACCGGCTTCTCCGCATACAAAAAAGCTCTGGTTAGAGCAAAATAAAAGCGATAGCTGCTTTTTCGCTAAGAGAGCAACAAAGGCACATATCATGCAGCGTAGAAGCAATAAAAGTAAAAGAGGTTTATACAAAATAGCGTTTTGATTTGGCTCCTCAATCCATATTGGTTACAGCAACTTCGTTACGCCATTGGTCGGTTAAAATAGTTTTACCGTACTATAATCGCCCAAGGCTTAGCCATTACAACCATAGAAAGCCATTTAACTTTCAGTTCACTTAGCTGAGTCCCAACGAAGTCCTTAGCAGAGCGCAAAGATGCTCACCCAATGGCTGGGCAGCACAGAGATGCAAACATGGTACATTTGCTGTTTTATTAGTCCAATTTGATAAGCCCTGGACCATCATCCAAAAAACGTAAGCTGTTATTTGGGCTGGGATGAACCAAGATCTTATCATGAAACATTCAATCAACACCTTAAACTGATTGACACAAACATGACCAGACCAATCACAACTCTGCAATCTATCGTAAGATGTGTGAATTTCTCTAGTTAGGCTGTGATCTTTAATCATTATCAGATGACAGACACCACTTTACATACTGTTGTTATATTACAGTGCTTGCATTTAGACGTGGATTTGTGGAGATCGATTGGGAAACTAAGCCCTTATGAATGTACCCACAGAGATTGTGAAAAATCTCTACATCGGCAATGAGAAATGCGCCATTCAAAGTACCTTGCTGTTCAATGGTATTGTTTCTGTCATGTTGACTACTCCTGAGAAGGTATCTAACCTTTTTTGAACTCTCATTTTAAGTATGATATTAGGGAATCAGGAATTGTTACTTTCAACAAATCAAATAAATGAAAGGTTTCACTCTTGACCCTTTAATACTATTGACCACTGCCCATGATCACTGCTTTATTTCAATTTTTTGACCAGATTTTAAGGCTGCCTCAGCGGCGTAACGATGCCCCGGCCACCCCGGCTACGCTGGGGGGCGCCGCCATCAGGGGGCGCCAAATCGTCATAAAAAGTATGGGACAATTTTGCAAGATTAACTGCGCAACTAGCAAAATCGCGTGTTTGGTTTAATAACTTTACTATTTATTTAGATTTTTCGGCCATTTTTTCACAAATTGCTCCCAGTAAGCCCTTGCACCAGGGGCGCCCATTAGGAGCGCATTTTCATCGCCGAGGGGCGCCATATTGGCTAGACCTACTGCGTTACGCCACTGGGCTGCCTTACCCATAATACTTTTACTTTAACAGACAATGTCATGTTTGTCTTATAATACCTTAAAATTGCCAACGTTATAAACTTTCAGGTTAAAAATTTGACTAACTGTAGAACTCTGTCTGTGAATTTGAATGATACTGTTCATGACAATATCAGGATTCATTTTGAAGAAGTCTCTGATTTTATTGAACACATAGTTTCAAACGGTGGTTCAGGTAGACTCTTTCTTTGCTCCAGCAATTTTTATTTCATTATTATATTTTACAAATTAAAAAAGTTCATGGTCTTCACTTGAAATCTCCAATATTGTAAACTTTCACAAATTGTGTAACAGCTGTAGCATAACATCTTATCAGTTCTTGTTCATTGCAAGATGGGAGTGAGCAGAAGTTGTGCTGTCATTCTTGGCTATCTGATGAAATGCAAACACATGACACTTCTAGAAGCATACAATCTTGTTAGATCCAAAAGAAAAACTGTACGCCCTAATGATGGATTTTGGAGACAGCTTATAGCATATGAAAAAGTATGTATCTTATTTGCTTTTAACTGACCTCTCACAATCACAAATCATTGTTTATTTATTTTATTTTATTAACCTGGTATCTGTTATAGGTGTTATAATTACTATGGCCCCTTAGAGATAGACTAGAAGTATAGTGGTATTGCAATCTTGAGAGGACAGTGCTTGAGATCAAATGCTTTAGTCTTGTGATTGTGGGGCTAGAGCTATTCTTCTCTAACGTGAACAATGTCAAAATATCTACAGGAGCTCTTCAAAGGGAACACTTCTGTCAGCTTCATCTCTCTACCTGATGGTGCATGTATTCCAAGTGTGTATGAGACAGAATATAGAAATATGGTTTTTCTGTAACCCTTTAATAAAGTAATAGATCTCACATACTTTGGCTTGAGCGTGCTGATAACTAGTTAAGTAACTGGTAAAATGATATAATTTTTTCCATGGCTTTTTTTGCCAAAGGCAAAAATGTCAAGTTGATGGTTTAAAGTGGTCAGATTTGGTGGTGGGTGGTAGGTGTGAAGGTGGGTACTCGGTAGGTGGATGGTGGTTGGTTGGGTCATCTCTGTCATGTCAAAAAGGAAAACACCTTTACTATAGAGAACGGTATTCATTTCTCTAAATGTTATGCTGCTACCTTTGATTTTGGAGATCAATCTGTATCCATAGGAGGATCTAAGAGTTCTCGCTATGGAGAACTAGGGTAGGGCCCTGAAATTTTTATGAATGAGATGTTTAAGCATCAAAAATTTGAGACACTTCTTCAAGAATACCGTTCTCTATACAACACTCTGCAAAACATATCTAACCATATGGACAATCTTGTGGGGCTTGCTCCTAACTGCACAATGGTCAGTTGCCAAAATGAAAAATATGTAGAGATTTTGATGAAGTTGTGTGTGCATTTCTACCTTGTTATTTCACCTACTCATTGTAGGTGTGTTAAGGTTTTATGCTTGCAATTGGTATGTTAACCATTCACGTTCAAAACAATAGATTTTAGTTAAACACTCAGTTAGAAATTGCTCTTACTACAACGTGGTATAAAGTTAAAATTACTTCTTAGCGGATATCATCACAGTATCTTGTTAACAAGTACTAGATTTTCATAGCAGATATCATCATGGTATCTTGTTTACACTTACAGCAACTTCATAGTGGATACCATCACGGCATTTAGTTTACACCTCCCGCAACTTCATTGTGTTTGCATCTTGTTTCCAATCAGTCTTGCTTCAAATGGATATCATCACAGTATCTAGTTAACAATTTCTGCATCTTCATAGCAGTTTCATGTTAAAAAGAGATAAAAGGAAATCTTTAGCATCCAGCTGAAACCAAACCAAGCGGACATAATTCTAGTTATAAAACACATTTTCTTAGAATGACATCAACTTTTGTTTAAATGGTTTCAACTTCTGAAGTTAAATTTTGGATGAGTTCGGTTTCATGGATTTGGCATTTCTCTGTATATAGTTTTCTGTGCTATAATTTTAAGTGATTAATCATAAAATGGTAATTTTAATTGGTTGGGTACGAGGTAATCAATTATTATTCATCTAGTACCAAAGGAAAATATTTTCCTGTTTTTTCGATAAACTCAGTTAGTGCAGATGTTGCCACAAATCTTAATACTACTACTATAGGAATGGAAGAACAGATGTAAATTAAAGAATTTAGATCATGGCTACTGAAAAAATTCAATCTAAAAATTGGCAAGGAACACAATGGCAGAAAAAAGAGCCAATTTTTGTTGCCCAGGGTTCAGTTCCTAAGATTCCAAAACCAACCATCGTATTTCCTAAAATCAAGTAAGTATGAAATGTAAAGGATTTGAAAAAGTGGTTACTGTTTATTTTCCACACGTACTGTAGGTAAATTTTCTAAGAATTTTACATTATCTTAGTTGTTGACCCTTGACTCCGAGTTAAATGATTTTGTCCTGACTATTCAGAGACTTACCGATAAGCAAGGAATTGGCACTGTCGAAGCCTATACAATTACCAGATATGCAGTACAGAGCTCACAACACACTGGATGAAGAACAATATGCACATCTTTCTACAATGATCAGGTACATCTCGTAATATCGAGAATTATAGTAATCCCAGTAACCAGAGTAATTGCATTAAATCGTGGAAAGGGGCATCTCAGTTTTCTCTTCACCATTTTTGTGCAGTTGAAACTTTTTACTTTACAGGACGAACATTTTTCCGGGTTGTGAAAGTAACAGAAGTACATCCTCTTATGCTCAAACCTACAGCAACCCTTACTTGGAGCCAAATTACTGGCCTATTAAGAGCTCAAAAGATTTCAGGTTTGACACCAAATTAGGGCCCCTGCAGATCATTTTTAAATACTGTGTTGAGTTGCCATGGTAACGTCACATGCTTTCTAAAACTTCGTAAGAGATGAAACTGGTGGTTTAATGGGTATTTATTGAAGTTAAGCATGGGTTATGCTGTTAGCTAAAAGCTTATAGCGAACATGATTTTTAAGCTAACTTGCAAGTGTACAAATAAGTACATATAAATTTCTCCTTTCATACCTTTATGATTAAGTCAGCAAATAGTTATTTTATCAAACCGGCTTTCGACAGTAAGTTCTGGCTTTCAAATATTATATAGGAAAAATGAATAATTCTTCACATTACAGAAGGAGAAAGCAAGGCTTTAGCAAGCGACTCGAACACGATTTAGAGATAAAAAGGATACAGGCCGCATGGAAAGAGTATTTTGAAACACAAAAACAGTTAATAGACTGGGAGGAAAAGGCTAAATCTAACTCAAACACTAAGCCACGCCGTGCAGCTAAGGTAAATCATAAGCTCTTGATATTCCTACTTATTCTTTACTTGTAAACTGCAAACATGAACCAACATCTTCTTGACTGCAGCTGGACTATTCTTTACGTTATCATTGAATAATTTATTGCACAAAATATTTGGTCATTTGCTTTTGAACACATGTGACAAGATGGCCGTTCACACATTGCATTGAAACTTTTCTCTTAGGCATAGGTCTCTGGATCAGACTGCTGGACTGACTCAAAAACTGCTGCTCTTCCCTAGTTACCATGGTAACCTGGTACATTCCTTCCTGTAGTTACCATGGTAACGTGGCGTATCTACATTCCTGCTGTTAACAACATTCCTCCTGCAGCCCGCTCCTGCTCCAGTTCCTGTCAGAAAGAGAAAACCCCCTCCCAAACCTAAACCCCCACCTCCCGAAGAGCCTATTATCCCTGAACCCGATATGGGGGACTATGACATATTCCGTTCTCACGAAACCCCGGAGTGGGCAAAAGGAGCGGACTCGGTACCCGAGGAACCGGAGCAATCTGAGCTGGACGGGGAACAGTTCTGGGCTTTCTATGACGACCCTTTCTGATATTAGTAGATGTGTAGATTACTCTTCATTTCCGTTTTGTCATTTATAGCTTACCTCTGATATTGTAGTTCAAGAGAAGTTTTTATAAGTTCTGTATTTTTGTATTGTCCAAGGAGCTCCTGTCGGAGTTGCAATATATTATGTAGCATGGTCCTGTATACTGTAGCACACGTATCGCATGCAGGTGTTTAAATACTTTCATTACTACAGTGTCGAATTGTTACTATCTGCTTGTTATTCATTCAATATCTCATATGATATGTTCATAATTAGGTATAATTAGGTATAATTATCTTTAATTGCAATGATAGTGATATGTTGTTGATTTGAGTGATTAGTATTTTTAATGAATTTTATACAGCATGCTGTAAGATATTTCATTTTCAGCACAGGTATTATTTTAAGGGTCTATGTAAATAATGTGTATCATACTATGCAATATCTATATTATACAGTGTATTTATAAATTTAATTACTTATTATAATGATCAGAACCGTAAATTATTGAATAACAGATTTATCATTTGTAATTTAATAAGCAGTAATATTTCTAGATCTTGTACAGAAGTTTATAGTTTAGTTGGCTTAGTTAAGTCAAAGCTACATAGTAATTTCAAATTTCATACTTTGAATACCATTGTGCTTTATTCAAATAATTGTTTTACAAAAGAATTAGAATGATTGACTTGGCTTTGCCAGGATCAATTTATTTAGAATTCAGTGTTCATTCCAATACTCTTGTTTTCTAGGAATGGAAGATGACTACTACAGCCTTCTAAATCTAGATAGAAAAGTAAGCCTTTGTTATGATCTATATATTCAGCATAGATGCAAAAAAGATTTTTTTTACTGGTAGGACGATTTCAAAAATATCGGCTAGAAGTATTTTTCGGTTGGAATCGATTTTTTGCGGTCATCCATTTTTTGACCGAAACATCAATTTCTAACTGAAACATCAGTTTCTTACCGAAAAATAACATCGAAATGTAATCTGTAACATTAGTTTATAACCCAAACATCAGTTTCTGACTGAAATATCAGTTTCTAACAGAAAATTCGCATCAGTTTCTGCTTTTCTAGACGAAAAGCCATAGTTTCAACCGAAGAAACTTAAAATCTCAAAGATATTGTATCTGAATTACGTTTGTCAGAAGAATTTCGGTTAGAACGATTTTTAATTAAAGTTGGATTCCTACCGCAATTCAACTTTTGTGCAGAGGTGATATCTTGTACTATCTTAAAGATAACAACTCTGTAACTGATGTTCAGCTGAAAGTTTACTTATACTCCCGTCCATCTAGCCTGTATTTGCAGTGCGGGGAAGAAGAGATTAAGGGTGCGTATCGCAGACAAAGCAGACTTTTCCACCCTGACAGACACTGCGATGCCAACAAGGAATCAGCCGAGCTCAACTTTCAGAAGATAAAACGTGCTTATGAGGGTATGTGTATATATGCAGTGTATAGTGTTTATAGTGTGTACATAGTGTTGAAGATTAACATTGTAATTACACAGTACACAACTATTTCATGTAATTACACAGTACACAACTATTTCATGTAATTACACATGTAATTACACAGTACACAACTATTTCATGTAATTACACACATAATTACACAGTACACAAATATTTCATGTAATTACACACGTAATTACACAGTACACAACTATTTCATGTAATTACATACGTAATTACACTGTACACAACTATTTCATGTAATTACACATGTAATTACACAGTGCACAACCATTTCATGTAATTACACATGTAATTACACAGTACACTGTCCTGTAACTGAGAAAGTAAACTTGTTCTTCCCTCCTAGTGCTGATAGATCCACAACTACGTACGATATACGACTTGTATGGAGTTCAGGGGGTTGAGAGCGGACAACACCTCGCTCTTTATGACATGGACAGAAACAAGGTACAGTTTGTTTGTTTGTTTGTATGTTTGTATGTCTGTTGTATATTGTATGTATGTTGTATGTCTGTTGTTGTATGTTGTTGTATGTTGTATGTTGTTGTATGTTGTTGTTGTATATTGTTTGTATGTTGTATGTCTGTTGTTGTATGTTGTTGTATGTTGTATGTTGTTGTATGTTGTTGTGGTATATTGTTTGTATGTCTGTTGTCTGTTGTTGTATGTTGTTGTTGTTGTTGTTGTTGTTGTTGTATATTGTTTTGTATGTTGTATGTCTGTTGTTGTATGTTGTTGTATGTTGTTGTTGTTGTATGTTGTTGTTGTATATTGTTTGTATGTTGTATGTCTGTT
>JH153936.1:103791-119688 GCA_000226015.1 Mnemiopsis leidyi | reverse complement strand
TTTGTATGTTTGTATGTTTGTATGTTTGTATGTTTGTATGTTTGTGTGTCTGTTTGTTTGTATGTTTGTATGTATGTTTGTTTGTTTGTTTGTATGTTTGTTTGTTTGTATATTTGTTTTTTGTATGTTTGTGTGTCTGTTTTGGCATATTGGTAATATACCGACGACCACGTGGTGCACCCCCAAGTGCACACCTGGTGAACAGTGGTGACATGGTGCACACCCAATTAATGAACTTTGTGCACACCTGACGAACATCTATCCACATGTTTGTGTGTCTGTTTGTATGTTTGCATGTCTGTCTGTTTGTATGGTTTGTCTGTTTGTTGTTTGTCTGTTGGCTCATATGAGTCTTACCTTACACATTTCTCTTTTTTTCTGCATGATAACAATACGATTATGACGCATGAATCAGGTAATAAGATCTCAAACCTGCAGATAAAAGAGACGTTTGAGCGAATACAACGGCAAAAGAAAGAGAAGGAACAGGAAGCAGCTACAAACCCCATCAGTCACATATCTGTAGAATTAGATGCTAGCGGGCTGTGTTATTCCAACAGAGAAACTTACATTACAGAACTCTTCAACATTCCCATCAACAGTTTTGTCATTTCTCAGAGTGTCGATGTGAGTTTAAGTTGCTTAGTTACGCTTTGTTTGCTTAATAACGCTTTATTTAGGTACTTAGTAACGCTTAATTTGCTTAGCTACGCTTTACTTCCTTAGATATTGTTTTATCCAATACTATATTTATTCGTTGCCAGGCCACATGGATTTTCTTAAGTTATAGTTTGGTTATTTATTGCACTGGTTTAGTCAGGTTAACAGTTTTATAATCCGATGCACTTTAACTCTACTGGACTGCCTCCAGGCACCACTCACAGAGAGCAACAGAGCTACCGTAATGTGTACAGCTATAAACAACAACGATGTAGCTACTGGACTTATACAGACACACGTCAGACACACCTTCTCTGAAAATACGTGGCTGGAATCTGGTCTAACTTTTGGACACGGGTAAGTAACTTAGATATCTATACATATGCCAGTTAACATAGACTAATTTACATTTAACTTACTCAACTCGCATTCCAGCAATGCTTACGGACTTCAGTTTTAAATTAGTAGAGTTAGTTCAATAACTAAATGTTTAAATATCTATTTCAGAGCGACTGTAACACTCACTGGCTACAGAAAATTGACGAAGTTTTTGTGGTCCACATTTCGATCTCAGTGTTCACGTATCGAGCGAGAGTATCTTCAATACAGTTAGTTTCTTCTTTTTGCGACTGAGCTTTGCATTTCCTTACCAATCTGAAGTTACACTTCTCTTTTCTTTCTTTGGTCAATATTCTTCTTTGCCTCATTTCCATCCAGACTGTTCCACTATCCAAGGAAAAGTGAGCAACTAACGCATAGAAGGGACATGGTATTCCTCCACTTTTTTCATTTTCGTGCCGTATTGCCCAACGCAACTTTTATGCATGCTAACTATACATTGTTTAGTATACAATATACATTCTGCAGGTGCAGGTGCAACTCTGGGGTGTAACATCGGCGACAGTACGGTTATCAAAGCAGAGATTTCTCTAGATAAAACAGTTAAAGGTGTTATAACTAAATCATGGGAGAAACTGCGACTATACCTAAGTTATCAGATCGGACTGGAAAACCAAGTTTTATCGTGCCAACTTATTCGACCTTTAAAGATTGGCAATCCGCCAGATGCTCAAGTAGAGTGCAGTGCAAAGTAAGCTGTTGTACTACTACTAACTGCCCTAGTTATTATCCCGCCTTTATTTGTTTTGTTGCTAAAAATAGGTCAGTTCAAATGTTCCAATAACTAACTATCTGGATTTGTTTCTCCCCGCCCTTTTCTCGAGGCTAGCAGGAAGTGAGTTATTAGCATTCCATGCAGTGTTCCGTGTACCAGTGACCTTGTAATTACTGTGTAAAAGATATACAAGTACAAGCGAATATCAAGTACAAGCTGAAATATTCTGCTTATAATTTAAATAGCTTGTACTTAATCAATGCTTCAAGAATTAGTTTGTTGTAAATATTTTAATTTTAGCACACAGATTACAGGCGCTGATTTTCTTCTGTCAAATTAGATAGTTGTAAATAAAACTCCACAGTCAGGAAAGACATGTCATGTTTGAGATATAATTGGACAATGCATAAACATAATGTGCCGAAGATATTGTAAATGCACTATGCTTCATAAAAATCATTTAAAACATCATTAAAACCTCATTTGGTGTGAGTTAGTCGAATAACTTTGATACATAGACCAGAAACACAATATTTACAATGTACAAAACATATTGATAAATCCCTATACAGGTACGATCTTGTAGAGGGAATACACATAGAGTATGGAGCATCAAAACAGCTTACTGAATACAGCCGTTTAGCAGCCTTAGTCAGAATAGGTTATGTTTCTGGCGTCAAGTTAAAATTAATGTGAGTACCGAATTTCCTTTGTTGTTAGAAAGTTTTATCAGTAGGTCCTAAAACATTCAACTTTGCTATTAACTGGATTTTAGTTAGACAGAATTTCTAACGCTCATTATTATGCATACTGTAAAGTACAGTAAACCCCCGATTTACCGGGTCTGTTACCGTACCCCCGAAATTTTGCATTATTTACACAAGGAGTCAAAAATATTACTATGACAGGGGTCACGTGTCAAGACTTGTACCTCAGAGCCGTTATAATTTACGACACATAGTACTGTTTCACTTTGATAATTGTGTGTTCTCACTCACAAGACTTGTTATCTCAGAGCCGTTACAATATACAGTCATCCCCCGATTTACCGGGCCCCGATTTACCGGGCCCCGATTTACCGGGCCTCATTCCTTCCCCCCGAAATTTATTTCATTTTCAAGGCAACTGTTAAATTTTGTTTTCAAAACTATGTAATACAGTCGGACTAACACTTTTTACTTATTCAACATTGTTCCAATGACAAAAAGACGGTATATAGACACATAAGACGGTATAATAGACTTATTAGAGACAGTTTGGACCCAAGTTGGACCCGAATGGCACTCCCCCGATTTACCGGGTCCCCGATTAACCTTGCAGTTTTGCTTTTCCCCGAAAAGCCCGGTAAATGGGGGGATGACTGTACGACACATAGTACTGTTTCATTATAATAATTTTGTGTTCTCGTTCAGGTTAACGAGAGGTCAGCACTCCTACAGATTTGACATAATGTTTTCTGACGTTATAGAACCTGTGGCGGTGTTATACGGAACTTTTATTCCTGTCTTTGTGTACAGTTCTCTGCACTGGCTTGTTATAAATCCTTATCTTAATAAACTAAAAGTGGGTGTTTTTCTTACTTATATTCCTTGAAAATAATAGCTAAGACACTTATTACAATCCGTGGCGATTCCCTTTTCGACGCTAGATTCAGCCAATTCCACTTAAAAACCTTATAGGCGGAAGACATAGCAGCAAAGTCAGAAGAACTCAAGACTCAACTCGAACGAGCTAAAGAAGAAGCAAGAGAAGCAGTTACCTTGATGAGACCTACGTACGATAGAAACGTTAACGTTGAGCAATGTAAAGGGGGACTAGTGATAGTGCAGGCATGGTACGGAGTGTTCGGTAGTGCTAACAAACTGATAGATGTGACTGTACCAGTACAGTGTCTCGTGTCTAACTCTAAACTTATACTGCCTGAACATACTAAGGTATTTTACTCTCTACCGCTACAGCCTTCTATTTTCTCCGGTTTCTATGGCCTACTTTTTAGACAATCGGTCACAATTTTATATCATTTATTTTGTACGACGCAGCGACATTTTCCTGTCGCGATCTTCATCAACACTGCTCGAAAAGACGCGCACGTGTGCACGTTAATTACGTTTGTTGTCGCAATCGCGCGCTCTCCAACGACTATGTCCCAAGTTCTGCGTACTTTGAATTGCAGCACTCAGCAGTCCTGTACGCTGTGAAATTAATTGTTGCCCAGTGTATGGTATTTAACACTTACTGTTCTTCCAGACGGGTTTAGTTGGGTTCTACGACGTAAGTTATGGAGAGGACAAACAGTTAGCGGTAAAATACCGTTTTAGAAATATAATGCACGAAGTTATAATTGCTGACGGCGAACCATTGAAAATTCCACGGCAATGTAAGTACTTTTAGTTTCATACCGTTTTTGTTATCTTGAGATAAAATATTTGGAATAAACCGTTACCATTGAACTTAAACGATCAATTAAGACACGGCATTAGTCCACACCTCGCATCTGAAGTTGTTTCCTTCTTATTTGAATATAACTTTTAACTATGCCCACTGTGTACCGAATATCAGTCTTGCGTTAAAGAGTTAAAGATAAACAAAGATCTTAAATTTCAGCTCATCGTATCGCACAATCTGCTAGTCAGTCGGGCTCCTAAAATTACAATAGATGTAGTTTACTCAAAATTTATAAGCCTACTGCATCAACTAACACTTAAAAAGAGATTGCGGAAAACTGAAATCTTCAAAAGACAAGGATGAGAAAGTCCACGAGACAATCTATTGACATAGATAAATTATTGCAAATAATACATATCTGAATATAAGACTCAAATGCATATTGTATTGTTATTTGCACAAATAAGTTTTCATTTCAAACCGTCTGATTTGATCGGCCAATATTTGTTTTCCGATACGATATGGTTTTCGTTTTCTGGATTAAGTTATTTACATTCAGATGAGGTGAGATTTTATGGGAAGTAGATTTGTATGATGAGAAACCATATTGGATGTGTTTTTTCAGGTTTTTATGATTATATACGATTTTTTGAGAATCATATATTTTTTTCTACCGTGACAAAAGTGTACACAATTCTTTACATTTTGTATGTTTAACGTGATCATGTGAGAGGTGCGGTCAGGCCTCCCTCGAGGCAAATTCTCAACTAGAAATTAATAATAATAATGTTGATCTCAGTAAATTGTAGGTAAATATATCATATGAAATACAGGCAAATCAACCTATCTTTGTAGGAAGGAGGAAAATGCACTGTCGGTCATTCAGAGAGAACAATATTTTACGGTATACCAGGCTCTCGCAATCGCAGCTAAATTGCTTGGTGGTTAAACGAAAAAGAGAGCCAAATATTATCTCGCACCGTTCTGAACGAAATTCAGCAAATTATCTGTTCTCTGATTTTATGCAACGAGTCAGATACGCGGCTTACACACTCTTGCGCGCGTTGGCGCGCGGTCAGATTATGTCTCACTGAATGCGGATGTGTGATAGCGTAATACAAGTTTGTAATGGCGCGTAACAAATATACATATATTAAGTGTAACCGAGATTCCCCTTGGAGGGTACGCAGGTTGATTTCATTAAGGTGCACGGTTTATGTTACCTAGCAACCACAGAGAAACAGCAATGATTTACAACGCATGGTCAACACATTTTGTACTCTAATGACATGGTTATCAGGTGGCTAGTGTATAAGTTACCATGAAATGTTTGTGAAATGAAAGTGACTGTCTAATTGCAAGGTGCAATTGATTGTTGATGAAACACAAATGATTGAGTGAGAACTGTGTAAGGTGTGTGAGTTTATCTCCTTTCTTTAAACTGAGCCAGACCTTTTACTTCTAGATCATGTTGACATTGCTTGTCCTCGTCGTCCAGGAGTCTGGACAATAGCTGAAATTGGGTGAATTAAGATACAAATTAAGTTTTTTGATACTTTGAGGTAACATGGTGTTGGATATTAAATATTTGTGTACACATGAACATTTGAGGTTAAGTCTAAGAGCAGTCTTAAACTATGCAGAAGTTAAATTATTACACTTTGGACAAATGATAAATCGAGAGTAAAGACATTACATCAAAAATAAGTTGCAAAAAATTGAGCTTTCGAAAGTTTTTAAGAGGCTTACAGAAATATCCAAAAATTAATGCTACGTTTTTTGGAGAAGGGGTGACAAATTTTTATGAATGAGAAGCTAGAAAAAAGTGCTTTCTAGCTCCTGATTGGTTGAAATTTGTGACCCCAACCCGTAAAATGTTTATCAAGCGGTTTTAATCAAAGATAGATAGCGAAAACTTAAAACATCTCATATCGAACAGGTAGAAATCAACAACTAGAGTCTAGTCAATAAAAACTTGTGATTCAGTGTCCACCGTCTTCATCACCAGGTCATTGTTCATATTTCCTAGGTCTGAAAATTGATTTCTAACAAGAAACGCTGCCATAATATATCAATGAAATATCAAAATATCGTTTTTTTAAGTAAGGTGCCGAAATAAAGAATTTCAATTAGGTATTTAGATAATGGTTAGCTAGTTATAATGGTTATTATCCCATTTAATTGAAGTTGGACCTAAAAACCGTCATGTTCGAATTTTTGGCTTTAAATCAGCACTTAAGTTCTTACCAGATTTTCCCAAGGCCATTTGTGCGGTGTAAGCCTTCCTCAGTCTTGTCCACCAAATGTACATGGTGCATCCAAGTCGACAAGTTGGACATTTCCTATTTTCCTCTGCTGAATGATACTTTCCCACGTTAGCGCTCTAAAATCCCCGTGTGTTTTCTCTATGTCAGAACACATTCCAGCCTGGTGCATATCCCTGACTTCTCCTCCACTTAACTTCTTTGAGAAAATATTCATCTTAAAGACATCACCACCAAACGAATAACGATCGCCCAGTCTTGTTTCTATCACCCCAAGAGCTCGTTGATATTGTCCCAGAACAAGTGACCCACCAGTACCTAGCCTTTTTCCTGACGGAGTTTCAATGGAACCTACCTTTGTCCCATCGTAGTAAACATCTGCACTTCTGGAAGAGGCACTCCAGCTCATGCAATAATGGTACCATGTACCGGAGGTAACATCTAGCTGATCTATCTTTAAAACATTCCCTAACAAGTTATTGTAGCCATGATCGGAGATTCCGATCTCACTTTCGGTAGCTGTGGCATAATTAAACCAGCATGGGAAACCTTCCGTCCGCAACTTTCTGACCCAGGAACAAATGGAAAACTGATCAGTAAAAGATCCCATGTTTGGCCTAAACGTAACGAAATCCTGTAAAGTTCTGCCGAACTTCAGAACTTGTGGGACATCACTAGATGAACCACGGATAGCTTGCGCTAACTGAAATTGAGTTTCCCCCAGCTCAGTTGTTGTTTCTTCTAACAGAGCTCGGTTTTTTTCTAACTCAGTTTGACTTTCTTTTAACTGAGTTTGAGAAGTTTCTAATTCTGTTTGACCTTCTTCTAACTGAGTTTGAGTTTTCGCTAACTCAGTTTGACCTTTTTCTAACTGAGTTCGAGCTTTCAATAACTCAGTTTGACTTTCTTCTAGCTGGGTTTGGGATATTTCTAACTCAGCTTGAGTTCTTTCTAACACAGTTTCGATTTCCTGTAAATCAGTTCGGGTTTCCTCTAACTCAGTTTTGGTTTCATCTAGCTCATTCAGGGTTACATCAAGCACCTGTCCCGCATCTATTTTGGTACTCTGTAGCTGATTTTCAGCTCCTTCCAACTTCAATTTAGTTGCTTCTAAATCAATTTGAGTTGCTGATAACTCAGTCTGGATTGCTGCTAACTCAGTCTCAGTTTCTGCTTTATCAGTTTGCAAAATTTTAAACTGATACTGACTCTCATTAAGTTGAGTTTGCGTCTGGTTCAGCCTTTGTCCCAGGTCATTTTTTGTGGCTTCTAGCTGAGTCTGTGCTACTCTTAATTGACCTCTAATTTCCTCTAACTCAGATTGAGTCGCTCCCAGTTCCATTTGAGTAGATTCTAAGTCACTTTGAACGACCGTCAATTCAGTTTTGGTTGAGTCTAACTCAGTTAGTAATCGATTCCGGTCAGTTATCGTCAAATCTAACTCAGTCAGAGTTATTTGTGAGTCGGACTGAGTTTGGTTTAGACTTTCTAAATCGATTTTTAGCGCTTCTAACTTAGATTGAACTATGTTCAGCTGTTGTCCGCAATCAGCACCTGCAAAACCTAAGTCAATATCAGTATCTATACCATGATGTGACGACTGCTCTGACGAACATGCAATGTCCGAATCGGCAGATTCAGCATCCACAAGCTGCACATTGCCCCTTCTTGATTGCTGGATTATACTTTCCCATGTTAGCTGTCTAAAGTTCCCATGTGATTTCTCAATTTGAGAGCAAAGCCCAGCCCGGTACATATCTCTGACCTCTTCTGCAGAGAACTTCTTGGAGTAAATATTCAATTTAGATAGTTCCCCACCGAATGGATGACCAGAAACTGTTCTGTAGCTGTACTGTAGCTGTCCCAGAACGAGAGATCCGCCAGTCCGTAATCTTCTCCCTGGACGAGATTTCAGAGAGCCGACTTTCATTCCGTTGTGGTAGACATCAGCAGTGTTGGAAGAGAGACTCCAACACATGCAATAATGGTACCATGTGCCGGGGGCTATATCCAGCTGGCCTATCTTGTGTAGAGCGTGAGCACTAAACAGTCGACTGTGACCATCGTCCGAGATAATTATCTCCCAACTCCTTGATATAGTTGCATAAGAGAACCATGTTGGGCTAACCGCAGTCCGTAACTTTCTCACCCAGGAACAAAGCGAGAACTGCTCAGTGAAAGGTTCCATGTTTGGCGCAAAGATTATGTAGTCTTCCACAGTATCACCAAATTTAATGCCTTGAGGGACATCGGCATTGGCAGTTTGAGGTGAGAGAGCCAAAACGATTAGAAAGGTGAAGAAACACCTATGTACTTTCATCTTACAGAGAGCAAACAGAATAACGTGGCGATTTAGAAAAACTGTAATATGCAGTATTGCTAAAGGACCAAAGGCATGTAATCTTATTAGTGATATATTATAAAGTTCCTTACCCGCCTGAAGCCGAATTATTGGAATGTTTTCAACCGGATTATGAAGATTTGGCGTACAAAGTCTAGAGTCAGGCAAAGGAGACGCTTTTTGTTTAATTTTAGTCTCTCCGCAAGGTATTAGACGTTTGCGCTACATAAACGTCTTCCACATATCAAGATAATTATAGTCATGCCTTGATATCTTCTTCGGAAAAGCTATGTACAAAAAGACGGGGCACTTCACCGTCAATGTAACAGTCTGGAAAATTCTTGTCGATATTTTCCCGAAGAACGAGAAAATTCCCTGATTTAAGGCATTTTCCCAGAATCGCGATTGATGCCAGGCTTTCACTGGTTCGGCAGTCTCCAAAAAGACCGACACAACGAGAACCAGGAACTGTTGTACACTGCGTCGCTCACCTTGGAGACAGGCCTCTTCGACCAGAATAGATAATTTACAAACTTTGTTAATCAAACATGTCTGCTGTACATTATCTCGTAAACCTAGCGTAAACCTAGCGTAATAACGCGAAAATGCACAAAAGTAAACAAATTTCCGACTCCATTGCTCAACAAGAATTTTATCGTCTTTTTATCTATGGGATACCCGTTACTGTCAACTTCCGGACGAATAACTGTTTTTTTCCTGTCCTTTTGTTTACTTACAGATGTATGACCCATAATCGATGATGAAACTTAAAACGATACAATTTTGAGGTCATAAAGAATCGACATCGAGAGTGAAATTTTTGATAAGCTTTTTGGAGCAATTGTTTACCTCTCTTCTCACAGCAAGGCGGTCCTTCTTGAGCGCTTGTGTTTCTTTATTAATTGTTTTGTAGTTGTCTTCCAGACTTTTCTCTTCGTGCTGGTTTTTCTGGAGGTGTAAGCACTAAGCTTAGCTACTAGTCTAACAGAGTTTAATTGGTTAACAAACTAACATTAATAGTTGATTTAATGCTATAAACACTCGGTTCAACAGATAATAACCATGCGATATTAAATATATTTGTACCTCTTTCCAGTTGGCAGATAAGCTAGTTTTTTCACACTCCATATTATCAGCTACCATAGCTGCGTTCTTTTGATCGTCTAGTATCCTGGCGCACTGACGACGCACGGCGGGCTGCGAACGCTGAACCCAGGGGATAGGCGCTTCATAACGCTTACTGGTTGTACTATCCATGTGCTGTGTGAGTGAGTGAGTGAGTGAGTGAGTGAGTGAGTGAGTGAGTGAGTGAGTGAGTGAGTGAGTGAGTGAGTGAGTGAGTGAGTGAGTGAGTGAGTGAGTGAGTGAAATCTTATTTTTGGTAGCATCGGGTCGTTATTTAGTCTCATAAGGGGTCGTTCACATATGACGTCAGCAAATTTTCGGTAATTTTTACCCCCCTCCCCCCCCTTCCGTCATCATTCATCATCATGACAAAAACCCCCCCTAAATGTCAGAGGTAAATTAACATAATGACATCATCACAGTCAGAACCCCCCCCCCCCTACTTCATGTCAAGAAACTTGATTTTTGGTCTTTTAATTTGTAGTCATTTTTGAAATTTTTTTATACTATGTCAGTGAAAACACAGTATTTCACAAGATTTCTGAATCAGAATTTTTACTTGAAATTTTTCCTTCTGATTTTGTAAAATTCTGATAAAAATTTTCATAAAAAATCAAAAATTTTCAAAAAAGTTCTATAAATCCTAAAAATTTTTGATGACATCATCATTTGCTAAACCCCCCTCCCCCCCCTCGTCATCAATCATCATCATTTGGAAACCCCCCCTCTCCCCCTAAGTGATGACGTCATATGTGAACGACCCCTAACAGTTTTGATGTAAATATAACACACCCGTTACCACTCAGCCCCGCGACGTCACAAATTATCAAACTGTACCGTCGCACTTTTGTCCTCAAGTGTAATCTTAAACCTCGTTAGCAAGCTGTATTTACTTAGAAATCCTGCTGGATCATTTTCTTCTCATCCTCTGAGGGGTTTTATCCTCTGAGGGGCTTTATCTAGTTGGATTCTTAATCTCATGGTCCCGTTAGGGGTCACGTGATCGAGACTATTTAACATCATGGGCCTTGTTGGGTTTACTTGAAATTGGCGAGTTTACTATCAGCTATGACTGCACTATACTATTCTAAGTCGAAACCCCGTATCTTTTGCCACACCACAAACACCCGGTTACTTTAATGAACAAATGAATGAACTACAACATATCGAAATTGAAACAGATTAGCTGAGATAGCAATTAACACAAACTAAAATAAAAATAAGTACATTGTAGTGATACTGTGTAGAAGTAAAGCACCAAAAACGGCCCTGGCTTTAATCATTTAAAAGTTTTCGCTTCATTCAGTCCTTCGTTAGAAATAGCTTTAATTGGTGGTACAAAGAAGCGATTGGGTGTACAATGTTTAAAATAGTCGTATTTTTTCAACAACCTTTTCAACAACCTATCCAGCTTAGAATAAGTAGCAATAATGTGTTAGTAATGATTAAAAAAATTGAGATTTAAGCACATTTTGGCATAAAATGTCGAGCAGATTGGCAACAGCTAACATTTGAAACTTAGATTGAGTCTTTGCTGCCTAGTTCAATTACGGAGGAATCCAACTTCGACAGGTTTTCAATGACGTCAGCGTTTTTGGAAGTAGTGATTAGTAAATTGGTAAGATCGTCAAATATCTTGCTAAACAAGAGGGGGTTGGAATTGTCTGTTAGAATCTGGACTATCTCTCTGCCACCGGCGCCAATGTTCATGAAGACGTACCGATAACTGGGCTTGTCTGGCAACATTCCTTGATCTATCATCCTGTTGTACGTACCGTTAGAGAAGAACATCTCAGAAATGTGGAGGAAACAACTGATGAGGTTAGTGAAGAATACCGCGATCAGGAGGTACCAAGTAAAGAGGAAAAGGTACTGGTAGAGCACATTCGGGGCAAGTACGCACTGAGCGGTCTCAACCTCAATCCCTGAGGGACCCCATCGCTTGATCTCACACGCTACCATCTTTGGGAAGATGATGTCCTTTGTGAGTGTGATTGAGTTGTTAGTTTCGTGGTACGAGGAGAATCTGGTACCGTACCAGTCAGCACCGTACCGGTACCACGTGTTAGAGCCATATTCGAACATGAAGCCTGTTAAGTAGAACACAAGGATAGTTATCAGGAGATAGGACAATTTTGTCACGCCGATAGCGATACTGAAACTGTTTTTACGTAGCCACGCGTAGTAACCCTTAGCGAATATGTAGGTCTTAAACCTGAAGAAAAGCCACTTGACGACACGCTCCTGGATGTCCTGCATCTGTTGTTCAGGAGATCCAGACGCAAGACAAAGTAGCTTGATCAGGGGCTTGTACTCTCCCCCTCCCAACTGTTTGAACATTATATACGGCGCGTAGTACAGTATAGCCACTATCCAGAAGTAGAAACTTGCCCACTGGTACCACAAGTGGTAGATTTTCTCTGAGGGCATAACGTCCTTCTCACTGCCACATTTGGTCCTGGTTCCGTTCTTCAGGAGACGTGGAACACATGCAGGCATATCCCAGGGTATCACTCCGGGGTATGCAACCATACTGCTGGGCAAGTCATAGGCCTCGCGTACCGTGTACATTCCTATGCTCCAGCAGTAATCTTCTGCAAACTGAGGGTGGAACTTCGTGAACCCGTCACATGCAATCAATGTTCCAGAGTATTGCCTCATTGTAGTCACAGCACCCATCACCACCATGGCGATGAACACGTAACATCGGTTTATTTGGTCCCATGAGTCGTCAACAGTCGCGTCTTTAAACGGGGACAGACCTTTGTATCCAGCTAGCAGCTCAATAACCATCGTTGGAGTAACCTACAATCAATATGACACATAAACATAGACTGCAGCAAGGCAATGTTGCTATGGTAACCGTTCCACACAGACAAAGTCTCCGGCAGATAGGAGCATGTGTCAGACAATCATGTTAAGACTACTTGAGTGTCAGTGCTATATTCTGCACTGGAAAAATGTCAATCCCAGCTTCTCCAGCTCCAAGCGGTAACTGTTCATTTCACTTTCCAGGAGTTTCCGCAAGTTTTCTCTTCGAGCTGCAAGAAGCTGGGTTCTGCCTGCTTGCAACTGAAAGTTCATTGATTAGGGCACATGCCATGATGTTTAGTGACAAAACAGTATGAAGAATATTTTCCATTGTTTCAAACAGGTTTTTTAAATTGATATGACCATAAGATATGTGAGCGTCTTCATTACAACAAATTAGGCATAACAAAGATTTCAAAACATTCACTTTCTCTAGTTACAACAAACATGGTTCTCTTTATTATACTTACTTCCTGATCCATGGTTTCCTGGTATCTCTTCAGGATTTTCCGCTCAACAGTCTCCTCAGATGTCTCGTTCCACAGAGCTATCTAAAACGTTTGTGATTCAGGGCTATAGTGATGCGTACATTTAAATTTCTTCCTGTATGAAAGCTCACTTATCATAAAAATGGGCGAATTTTTTAGAAGATTAAAATAACATTAAGATACCTGACTCTTGATAAATGTTTCTTTGATAGCTGCTTTGTCTGCAGCCAGCATTTCTGTTTCCCTGATCCGAGCATTTTGCCGTGCCAATGCCCGGTGGAGAGCTGCTGCACGAGGTACCTCCCTCTCATACCTGTAGCTAGTCGTCATCTCCATTTTCTAGAATAGTAGGGTTTATGAATAGAAGCGTATTTGTTTAGGTGTCAGTACAATGTGGGGTGCACTATTGTATCGGTCCAAAAAGTTGTAATTTGTATTGAAATAATACATGAACCAAATGATAAAGATCGATAAATTAAAGAAACTGACCCTTTCACCCTAACTGATAGAGAAGACATATTGACTTTTTGCGATAGTATTGAATTGAATTAAAATTTGCACAAAGCTATTGTAATGAAGTTACAAGCATAAAGTTACAATGATTTGTTGAAGGATCAACAAGTCATTCATAGGGGCTGTTAACATTAAACTGTATCAGATTGTAGCAATAGAAACTAATCAAGCAGATGGAAAGCTGGGAAACCCATGGTGTATTTCCTGGGTAATGAGTCAGAGTATGTTTTAGCCCCCTGTTATTTCAGACGAACATTTTTTGTGTTAGAGCGCTCACTCTCACTACCCAGATTAACGAGAAGGCTACATCCACCTTATGGCTAACAACTCTTGGAGCTGCTTTGGATTGCAGGATTGTACCGAAAGCCCAGCTGGGCTTGGGGATGGCTAGACTGGTTCTTCCAATTGGCATAACGTAGTTATGTCCTGGCGGATCCACGATATCCTGACGACTCCTAGAACCCATTATGAGTCAAACTATTTTTGTATTTCCCACGATCGGACATCGAATGAAAGGCAGAACAATTCTAATAAATCTTCATTAAAAGGTGAGAAGCTTTTATTACATCATCAGCACTTAATAAAGAAAAGATTAGTACCGATTCCTGGAAAAAACTGTAGAGTAAAAAGTATAAGAGCACAAAAACAAGGCACTAGGGAAAATCGGACTCACAAAAGGCCAAAGCACTCGGGTAAGAGGGGTTGTGAAGCCCAATTAGTAGTGTGTATTATACTAGTCCTTGCATCTAAAAACTAAGAGAAAAGATAAAGATAAGATAATTTCGAATCAGGATTAAATGTTTAATTTTCAAAAATCTTATATTTTCAAAAATAATAATAATATTTGAAAAAGTAGAGGCATACTAAAGGGGTCACAAGAATTAATTATAACGTTAGGTTTAAGGGTTCTTAACTTCTGTATAAACAAGTGCACATTAATAAGTGATAATTTACTTCTAAACTTCTAGGACTAGAATTCTTAAGAATAAAGATATTATAGGATACATCAAAATCAGTTATACTATTAAGACCATGTTAATCCATTAAATGACCACCCAAACTATTAGTGTCATTTTCTTCGCCTAAATAGTCATCTGAAAATTTCAATGCAGGATTTTTAAGCAGTTTATATAAATGTTAAAGAGTTTATTTAACTTTGCTCTATGTTCAGCTCATACAGAGGCCTCACTGTTCTACCAACTTAACATTTTCTCTGTCTACATAATTTACAGATAAAGATGTATATTAAATTGTAGCTAGAACATGTCCCTGGTGCAGGTCTTATCTTTAGCCCATTGATAGTGTAGGAATTATCTTTACCAATCATGCCGCTACATTTGCAGTTATAATGATTACATGGTTTTGCTGATGGCACTATTTTCTGGCTGTTGTTGGGGGTTGAGAAAGCATCGTTAAAGAGAAGAGCTAGTGCGTTAAACATAACTGAAACCATTTTTACTGGTGGATTGTCACTTGTTAACAATGATGTAGCAGATGACAGTCTTAGGGAGGTTTCCAGTACTGGCTCGACCTTATCAACCACTTAAATTAGTGCTTCGTCGCTACCAAAGGTAGAAACCACCATTATAGTCTTATGATCAGGAGAAGCAGGCAGTAGGATTGAACTGTTTGAAGTATTCTTACAGGTGGGAAGCCTACGCTTCCATTAGGAGTCAAGTGTCGAAAAACCCTTCCCGAATAGTGGGGAGGTTACTGCGAGCATCTACCATGGCATTGTGCTTACAGTTCGCTAGGTGATCCTCAAGGCTGAATCTTGCATTTTGTTCTTGGGGGATCGAGTGTGATTTACCTCGATCTTGGCATTGGCACAAGGGTCAATGTAAAATTCTTCCCCAGATATCAAAATTTTGCCAGTATGTATACTTACAGCAAAAATGAGAATATAATATTAGGTGAGAATCCATGTATCCTGGCATAACCCCAATTCAAGCCACATCTTCCATCAAATTATGTGGTGCTGTGTCAGTTGGTTAACAAACAGAAAGGCATGGGGAATGGCATTGTCCTGTCAATAAAATATAATTTTACACCATTCTCAAGTGATGGGGTTTGAATGCTGTCTGTCACAGCTGGTTCCTAAAGCCAACACCCTAAGCCTTACTGAAACGGAAACACTGACGATTGTGTTTCACCCAGATGATAGGTAGTGTCTCTCCCTCCAACTCCTTGGGCTTG
>JH153936.1:81664-102515 GCA_000226015.1 Mnemiopsis leidyi | reverse complement strand
ATTAATGTACGGCAGTGCGCATCCTCCTGTGCTGTCGTCATTTTATTAAGTCAGCAAGACATTAACAAATTTTATATCCGTCTACCATTCTCGTTTAGCTTTGAGCTGCGATTGTAGGTAGATAACCTTGAACCTACTGTCGCGGCCATCACGCGCTGTCACGCATTTCTGGCCTGGCGACATGAATTTCGAAGAAATTTTAGACGCGCATCGCCCGTTGAAGCTGCGAAAGTCGGGTATCATGTATCACTTCACTTAACCAGTTGCTAAGCTTACATAGCCCTGTGGCTCGCGCGCTGCGCGCGCCCTATAGGAACGCACAATCACATGTGTTTGTACGTGGTACGGCAGCGCGCACCCTCCTGTCATTTTTCCCATTCGATATTCGCTTCGAATGAGGGTCTGACAAAGTCAGATCAGACAAACATGTGTGAGCACATGTGTGAGCTTTTGCGTCGCGCGTCCGTCCTAATTTTGCGCTAAGCTTGCACAGGGATATACGTGTTTAGCAAGGGTCGGAGAACGTCAAACAACTTTGACGAGATTATATCCGTCTAACGTTCTAACGAAACGATCGTTCAGCTTTAGCTGCGTGAGTCGGGTATCACCGCGACAACAAACAACTATAATATATAACAGGTGCGCGGCGCGGCCGCGAGCCACAGGGCTTTGTATAACCGCCACAAGAGTAAACGAGAGAGATATCTTTTATCTACAACTATCCGTATATTGGGCATTGCGTGGCTCTCCCTTTATAGTTCCTTCGAAATTCGAATTGTCTATGCATGGCTTGTCTGACTTTGTCCGCCCCTCATTCGAAGCGAATAGAGGAGTATAAAATGACGGGATGGGGAGGGTGCGCGCTGCTGTACAATGCATGGCTAATCGTTGTTCCCTCCGCTCCAAGACACAAAAGTTAGCCTGACGTTGTCAGGCCTGCTGCCGGGCAGCGCATCTCTGCGCGGCTTGACAACGGGCCACAACGTGAGCAGTGAGCCAACCGATTGTTGGAGACAACCTGAACCAACACAAAACAGCAAACAATAATGAATAAGGAAAATTAGAATAGAGATGCTTGGTGTTGGACAAATGGACATTGCATCAAAAATGTCCTTGCGGATCGATAGGTTCAAATTCTATCAATTAAGAAATAGAGTAAAATTAAAAATCAAAGTCAATTTTTGTCATAAACTTCAGCTTCAAACTTTGAAATAGATTAACTTTAACATTCAATGGAGCACTGCCCTCTGGGTTTTTTGTCCAAGGCAAAATCCGGATTCCCCTAATAATCTCATATTTAACTAAACACGAGAATAAACAATCTATAAAGATACTTTTTTAAGTTTATGTTTGTATTCCCGATAACGTGAAAGAAATAATTAATTTACAATTAACGTGAAAATTGGAATCGTCAATTAGAGGCAAGCAAGTTACCGCTCGCTATGTGGCGCTCTTTTTGTTGTACAGCAAAGACTGAAGTCCCCAGGCAACAAGCAAGCGGAGATACAACATTTATGCGACCAATTTTTTAATGATGCAAATTACCTTTTTTTCCCAAAAAATATCGGTTCTTAATAAGAATCTTATCAAGAATCTTTATCTTAGCAATCAATCTGTTAGCCTTAGAAAGCCAGAATTTTGTGAATGGCGTATATTGTAATTTATGGCCTCAGAAAAATGAAATTGTGTACGACGAACACAGTACAGATCGATACAGGCTTTAGCTTAGTGACTTACAGTACATATCGATCAAATTACAAAGAACTAAATTCTAAAACCCTCGATCAAAACTCACATAGTCATACATTTATTTTTGATAAAAAAGAATGCAAAGAAATTAATAATTTAATTCATAATCAAACTGTTGATAACAAAATTGAATAATAACCTCCAAATAAATCCTCCAAATTGCTCGATGGAATTAGTTCCATTCCAATTCCGTACATAAGATTCCGTTGTTCAGAAACCATCCTTCAGATTCCGTTACCCCGATCCGTATTTAAGTTCAGCTCTGCCGAAAAGTTGTATTTTTCCCGACGTACACAATACACATAAGGAATGTCCCAGTTGAAAATGGGAAGTTTTAAAGCAAAACAAGCCACACATGCAGCTGCTTCTTCCGACAGCCACTTTTTGGAAAATTCTGTCGGTGCTTCGTAACTCACCCCTGAAATAGGGTTGAATGAGTTAGATACATATAACTATAAGTAAAGTGACGTTTTGATACAAAAGTGTTAGTTTAGAAAAAGATCAAATTAGGTATATTGTATTGAAAGACTCACGATGAGGCAAAAGATGGAAAAATAAATTAATTGAAATTAGTCAAAAGACACTGAGTGATAAATGAACATCAGAAGGTGAAACTGAAGGTGAAACTCAAAAGTGAGACTGAAACAAACAGATAGTGGGAAAATGAACCCACCCTGAACAGCCGCCTCTCCCCACCAGCTCTCCTGCACTTTTCTACTGGTTATCACAGCTCCCGGGAACTGACTCAACAGACACGCCCTGTAGTCGTACTGCCCTTGTTTCCACGCCGAGATGCCGGGCACTGGAACTAGGAGTTCCTCACAACACGCCATAAAACATGTGACCAGAACATTTTCAACACTCTCGGTACTACTGGTTTTGTATAGCAAGTCTCCGTGTAGCGTAACGTTTAATTTCACTTGATTAGGTTTGATGACAAAGCGGTAAATTGGCAAGTGGAGACCTCGTAACTGACACATGTGGTGTAACATTTTAGCGTAGAAATCAGTTTGCTGTTTGAACTTACTGGATCCTATCTTGGAGGAGAGAGCGGTCCTGAGTCTCCCTACAGCTATCTGAGCTGCCTCCTTCTGACTCCCTCCCTCCCCGACCCCACTGAACTGCTCAACAGTAACCTCGCAACACCAGGGAGAGATGACATCTTCAGGTCGATGTTTGATCACCAGGACGGGAGGAGACAAATCTGCATTGCTGCATAGCAGGGAGACTGGTTTGAGAATAGAGCCTATGTTCATCTTGCTCTGCTTGGAGCTGTGAGGGTGAGGTGTGGGGTGAGTGGGTGTTTTGGCGCTTACCTCGGTTTTAGATTCCTCCTTCTCTTCCTCCACACTCTTCGCATCTTCCTCATCCTCACTATCGTCAGACTGAATCCCAAAGTTGTAGTTACTGAGTTTAGAGGATATTTGTTGTAACTCAAGGTTAAGATCAGGAGACTGGCGGACTGTGCCGGAGGGAGTAGCGGATATCTGGGGTTGTGGTGTGTGGAGCTGTTCTCCTTGGGCTGGGTCTGAGGTGGAGGGAGATAGGTAGGAGGAGGAACCAACATTCGGGTCTAATACAGCAGGGTTCACTTTAGAGTTTTGTACTGGAATTATTGGGCCCTGTACAGTTGTATTTGCTGAAGAAAGTTGTCCACTCTCCGACGGTGGAATGCAACTGTCGAGTGCTACAGACTCTGGTGCTGACAATGTTGTACTTTGTTGTTGGTCGGAATGGGAGATATCACTCCCGATAGGAATAAAATTCCCTGACTTGTCATCACAGACAATATCGTCTAGTACGGAAGGTATGGAAGGTAGAGAAGGGAGATCCAGCAGATCATCAGAATCCTCGTCACTATCAATTAGAACGTGAGTGTTGCTGACAGGAGGTTTCTTCAGCACCTTTATCTTCTGCTCCCCCTCCTGAAGATTCTCCTTACTGTCTCCCGTACCGGTATCATCCCAGCTACCCATCCCCAGCTCCTTACTCTCACTATCCTTCTTCATCGCCGCTTTAACTTCTTCTTCAGCGGGATCTTTCTGCGTGCAGGCGAGATTTTTCCGCTCCTTGCTGTACACATAGTCCATATCCCTACTCCTACCGCGCCCAACTGACTTGCCCCGGCCTGCCCCTTTTTTCTTCTTGGTCTGATCTGGACGGTTTATAACATTGTTACTGACAGGTACAGGGTGTCGGATAGACAGGTCATGTCCCCTTATAACTGGTACATCATTTCTGGTAAACATGGGTCTGGTCGTGGGGACGGGGGGCCCAGCATTGTAGCCTGTGTCTGAGCAGCCGTATGCTTTGTTGGTGTATGGGTCAATACCAGTTAGTCTGATTGGAGGACGGGGAACTGGAGGACGGTATTCGTGTTGTGGAGGAGGTGGTCCTCTGAGAACGGGAGGTCCTCTAGGAGCAGAGTTGTGTGTACCACGTTGGTGGTTAAGGGCAGAACCTCTAGGTGCTGTATTGTGTGGTGCAGGGTAGTTGTGTGGAGCAGGGTGGTTGTGTGGTGCAGGGTAGTTGTGTGGTGCAGGGTGGTTGTGTGGTGCAGGGTGGTTGTGTGGTGCAGGGTGGTTGTGTGGAGCAGGGTGGTTGTGTGGTGAAGGGTAGTTGTGTGGGGGACCCCCAACAGGTGGACTGTCACTGCATGGAACACGTACTGCACGTGCTCCACTGTTGGAGAAGGGAGCTGTGTTGAACCCTGTGTTGTGAGGGGAAGGATATCTAGTGTTGTTTTGGTTAGGATGTCGGGAGGGAGGGTTCTGCTGGGGACCAGACTTGGTATTGTCTCTGTTGAAGTTCTGAGGTCTGTTCTCGGTGTTACTTCTGTTATCTGAATTGTACTTGTCCATGTATCTGATATCCTGACAAGCGAAGACAGGGTCTACATTGACAGGGTTTGAGGGGTTTTCTTGTTTGGGAGGCGGCTTGTTTAGTATAGGTTGGACAGGATTAGTCGGCTTGGTATTCCAATGTTTTTGTATCGCTTTGTAGCACACCATCTAGGGAAGAATAGGTTATAAATAGCTAATTTTGCTCAAATATGTAAATTTTATGATTTTGGCGTGATCAGTGATGGTCAGAACCACATTTCAACTGTTGAGTGAAGGGAATCACTTAAAAGCTGTAACAAAAAAACAGAAATTAGTTTACACTAAACTCGGAAAACTAACCGACTTTATTTTCCCCTGTTTCTCCAGAGACTCGAGAGTTTCCTTCAGCTGGACCTGTTTAACTTCCGGCAACATACACTGCAGGTCAAGGAGTGTTCTCTTGTCCGCTAGACACTCCAATATCTGGAAGTATTGGTGTTGTACGAGCTACCTGTAGTAAACTAAAAAATAGTACAATATCTTATCCTAAAAATGTTAGATATCGTGAGAATCATTTGTCTGACAGCAAATTGAACGATAATTTTAATGAAGAATAACCCAACCTTTTCACTGATGTGTTGTCGTTTTATGGGAGGCTTGTTGCTGAATATTTTAAGGTGCCAGGCGGAGGAGTGATAAACCACCTGTTTGAGGTTTTCAAGAGAATAGTTAATAAAGCAATGAAAGGCACTAGTTTGGTTAACTTAGTTGGAACATATGGTATCAGACTATCGACTGACTAAGGCAAGTTTTATAGAAATTCTATAAATACACGCAGTAGGAGAACTATTGACAAAGATTTAGAAGTAAAGTTTATCCAGAAGCATGATCAGAGAGTACGACAGTGCCAGGGAAATGTTTTCTAAAACATAATAAAAATTCCACCTTATTGTCTTTCTTCAGGAGTTCCAGGTAGTTTTTAACGGAGTCGGCGGGTAGCCTGGTCATGCTCTCTAGAACACTTATGTGGGCATGTCCGCCTGCTGCCGCTAACGCTTGTAGTATGTCGTCACTCATCCTAATCAGCATGAGGTGTTGGTTAAGTTCTAGTAAGTTAGTTTTATTTACCTAGCAGTTTCTTCTAAGCTGCTTAGCAGTCAATCGTCTGAAGTATACAGGTCCATGAATTTTCTGAATTAACGAAAACGTCAGCTCAGAATAAATTTTGTAGCTTTTCTGAGTAACCAATCAATGTACACCCCTATTTTCAAAAACTATTATTAATTAAATAATTTGAGTGTTATGGTTATGTTGTGGTTATGTCCTGATGACGGTGTTGTTACACAGAAATTTATATAGATGAATTGCTACTAAAATATCCTATGTCTATTACTCGAGTCAAGAAGAGAATAACAAAAACCACATTGAACACGGTTTCTTATGCGACTCATAAACAATTATCCGATCATTCAGTTGAGATACACCCCTGGTAGTCAAAAGTAGAATAAATAAAGATCTGAAAACCACAGCTCTACAAAAATAATGTCTTTTAGTGTGCACTTCGGATGGTCCAAGAATGATGCAATGAAAAATTGAAAGCATAAGTGTATAATAATCAAATATACAATTAATAATTATCGAGTCAATTATAAACAAGGACAACAGATGAAAAATCGACAATTATTATCGATATCATGAGAATTGAGCAGCCAAGAGTAGTAACAACCGTGAAAATGTAAGATTATGACTGAAAATGGAAATGTAAGATAAATGTCTAACGCTGTCGCAACTCACAAAATAATGTCAACTATGTTTAGCCTTGAAACCTAGAAACTTCCATGATTCGGTATTATATAAATAAACGATATAACTTAAAATTTTTGAGCGTCTCTTCGCCGCTGATATACTTCCTCAAAGCTCTCAGAAGGATCTACAGCTCTGTTATCATAAATCTCTGTTCCCAGGTCAGTTCTATCTCCTAGAAAGGTGGGGTAATGCAACAGAGGTCCTTGAATGGGATCCTTCTCTTCTGAGTCCGACAAAAAGAGGAAACAACCGTTTATACCCTGGACTGGTCCCTCCACTACGATATACCTCTTGTCGTAGTTCGCGTACAAGATCTGAGCGTTTCTCGTCGTGTGAGGTCTGTTTCCCATGATGCCCGGCATCTTCTTGCCCTTCAGGACCCGGGCTAAACCCTGGGTGGAGATAGAACCGGGACGACGGTGTGTTTTTGTTCTTCCAAACTTGCCCTGGCCCTTGTAGCCCCACCTACGTATCACCCCCTGAAAACCCCGGTTTATCGTCAACCCCCGGATGTCAAGATACTGGCCGGCAAAAAAGTGAGAAACGTCAAGTTTGTAGTTTACAGGAAGAGCTTGTTCGGCTGTGACGATGAAACTGTGAGTTACTTGTTTTGGAGTCATACCAACACTGTAAAACTCTTTCTGTTGAGCGAGCGGTACGTCGTCCAGACTCTCCGCATCAAACGCAGCCAGTCTCATTGATAGTCGCTCGTTCCGGTCTTGGTTAAAGACAGGGTCGCACCCCATCACATAGTTATCCTGGATCTCGAGGAAGGTTGAAACTACAACATCTCCCGTACGGAGGAAGGATCTCGTTTCACCGTGTTTTCTCCCAATCATTCCGGTTCTCTGCATGCCTTCCTGAAACTCCACCTGCTTCACAACACCCTCAAAACTCTTGTTTCCCTCCGTAAACAATCTCCTGACATTCCTCTGATCGTCCTCTAGAAACTGTTTGTAAACCAGGACCCCCTCCCGGGTGTGCTGGTCGTAAGAGTGAGGTTGTCTAACTGGAGGAGGGAGGGGAGCTTCTCTGATGGCTCTGTTGCAGGTATCTGGGGGTTCCTCTGTTTCCTGGTCACGTGGTCTGACTGGGTACCCGAATATGTCCTTCTTGATGCCGAGAGCGAGAGAGCGGGTAGGGACTGAGGCGAGGAGAGGTGCGAGGGAGTCTGACAGTAGGGTTCGTAACATCCTGGATAGATGGTGTATAGTTAGATTTATTTCAGGAATAGTTATTCTCATTCTTCATATATATCTTTGTATCGGCAATAAAATTTTCTTAGTCAAATAATCTAGTCATTTCGGAATCATATGATTCGAGAATTCTGACAATTTAGTTATGATGATAATTGCCGTAAAATATGTGGCGAATCACACTTTTTCAAATAAAAAACACTCGCCATGTCCATAAAATTTGTAATAAAACTGTTATATTGCAAATACAACCAAAAGATATTGCAAACGTTCATTCGTCAACTTGTCAAATGAACGTTAACAATAGTGTATTATGACAAGGAAATAAAAATCAACTGGTAGAAAATTGTAGGAAAGCAATGAATAAAACGTGCACTTATGTAACTTATGAGAAAACATTAAAAACGATTTGAAAAGGATGTTAATAAAAAACTTCCACAATTAGGGAAATCAATAATAGGGTCGTTCACATATTAACATTAAAAAATCAGCCAGGAGAGGAGGGCTTTCTAATGATTGTGTACCTGATGAGCTAATGGTTATGATTAAATATTGGTAATGATTAAATAACCAATTTTTGTCGAAAACCTGGCAAGACGGCGGCCGCGGGGGAGTTGTAAAGGCTTGAATCAGATCATCAGGGGGAGTTGGGTCACGATTGCGCTTAATCACCGGAGGGGGCATTAAGGTTGCCAAAATCAGTGAAACTCAAAGGCAGTCAAGCTCGTAGATTACCCTGTTGCGGCACACTTATTCGGACAAACGTGACCTAAATATGTGACCTACCCGCGATACTAAGATAACATGGAAAAGGCACAAAAATGCGAAAACAAAATTAATCTTAATAAAACTATTGGAGATAAAACAATCTTGCTACACGAGCCCAAATCAAATAAAATCTACAAATAAAACATTAGAACGTAAAAACAGGTCATCCTGCGATTAATTAAGATTATACTATTTAAGAATTTGACTCCAGTATGTAAGAAACTTGTTATAACCGGATTTATCCCCGGAAACTCGGATAGTCATGAAATTCTTCTACTGAATCACTCCAAAGCATCCATGTCGTCGGAGTCAACATTGTAGTTGATCTCATTGAAAAAGGAGGTAGTGTAATCATCTCCAATCTCCTCTTCTTCAGTTAAATATTCTTCAGAACTTGGAGCTTCTCCGATACATATTTCAGCCTGAGGAGATTGAAAATTACCATCGTGGCAGGTACCGATAAAGTACAAAGCAGTAAAAGTACATACTACCTAACCATGATTAGTTAGCACAGAGATCGTTTAAACAGAGATCGTTTTGATGGTGATAATGAGTTGAAATTATACGTTGATGTGAAATTATACGTTGATGTGTTCAGTGATCACTAACTAGTGCTCAGTAGCTCTTAAATTATAAACTATCTCCCATTTACCTGCTTGTTCAGTAAAAGTAACAGGGTACACATGATCTACCAGATGAAACTCACATGGACAAGACAGGAGGAGAGATACAAAATCACGTGATATACCAAAAACTCACATTTTCTCCCGGAGGTAGGACGGGAGGAGGGGATGGGCGTGTCTCACCCTCACTTTCAGTTTCATCGTCTGAGTCAACAGCTCTGCTGAAATCTAGTTTTATAGTCCCCTTTTTGGCTGCGTTCTGGAGCAATCCTCTCCACTTGATGGGAATCTTTTTCGTCAGAGTAACCAGAACTTCAGAGTTGTTAGCTGAGTGTGTCATGTATTGTACTTCAGCAAACAGACAGTATCTGGTGGTTATAAGTGTTTGTTTAAATAATCAGTAGTTGTAGTACTGAGTAGTAGGGCAGTGGCACTGCTAGAGTGGTGTGTTTTGGCACTTACTACATTTAGATATCGATGTAATTTCCGTCCTGGTAAGAACGACTACACATTATAAGACAAGGACATAATTTCACTTCTCCATTACTTACTCGAACTTGAAGAGAAGCCCTGAGTTCCAGGTAGAAAACTCCAGATTTCTCCCCTCTCTCAACTCCATTTTGTACTTCCCGACATCTTTCACTTGTACGCTGAGTCCGACAGTCTTCCTCCTCTGATACCAGAGCAATGTTGGCTCTCTCGTTATACTATCAAGCCCAATACCACTCAACACCTAAAGATAGCGGGTGAAGTACCTATAACAATACTAAAGTTAGTAATAAATACGTTAGTCAATAGTCAGGTTTAGACACCCACTTTTTATCGGGAAGGCTTATTGTCAATCAGCCTTCCCAGTATAAACTTGATTGATTGGGATCTTGACTAGATTTACAGCTCGCCAAGATTTTTCAGGTAACATGTTACCATGGAATCAAGCCTTTTTACTTGCTCTCCAGGAACATATCATAAGTCACAACTTGCAATAGCGATATTTTCCAGCCAAATGAAATCGGTGTTACTGTTAATATGGGACTATAATCCACTGCGTCAAACTATTGGGCTCCGACGCCACCACCACCAGATTCGTCGCCAAATTGTCCATAACTTCTTCTTAAGCTAATTCAATATTTCATAGAGCATCATATTAGCTACTCTCACAGCTGCCGCCTATTTAAGTTAGCAGCGTAATCCGCGCTATCACAATTTTCATTAGATATGTTACAATGTAGAAAATGAATCACTTGATATTCTGTGAAACAAAACTGATACCAAGACTAGGAACTACACTTAAGCTACTCTCTCATTGCTCAATGCAATAACCAGGGGTACCAGTTTACTGTATCTCCACTAGTGGTGACAAAGAATAAATACATAAATCTTCCTTTTATCTCAATTTGGTTGCTACGTAATCATACGTTTATGTGGTGGGTAATTTCGGCAAGTTCCGCCGTTTTTTACTATATCGTATGAATTCTTTTTAACCGTAATGTCTTATTTTTAACCGTAATGTCTCTTGACCCCGGCTAGAACAGAACTATATAGGTTATACCGGTTATCCAGTACAACAACACTGTTTGATGTTTACCTCTCTTACCGTGATCTTTACTGAAACTAATGCATTGCCACCAAGGAGTGTGTTTAAGTTCCACTTATGAGTTAAAACTGATAATACTATACCACTCTATCAGGCCGCGCAAACGCCCTCACTACGTTCGGGCATTATCATGCGCAGCCCTCAGAGCGCGAAAGCATTATTGCGTTATAAAGATGTGTTTTACAGTGACATTAAGAAGTTCTGTACTTACACACTAATGAGCTACCCACGTCACTAATGAGCTACCCACGTCACTAATGACACATCTTAGATCATGAACTACACACACACTGATCTACCAAGTAGACCTACAATAACATTGCCATTTAATCTTTACCGTGATTCGCAAGCCTTAGCTCACTAGGCTCTACACTTTTTTCCACCAACCAGAGCTCTCTCTTTGAACACTGGACCAATGATAACGCAGAACAGCTATCGCGTGACTTCAAGAAAGATCGGAGCTGTTTCTTGTTGTAGGTCACCACACACAGCTCCAGCGTTGGCAGCAGTTGCCGTCAGGGGATGATGGTTTTCTATTTACTTCAATTTAGTTTCCGCTATGAACTCAAAAGATTAATGATATGGGTGATGCCTGTAATATTCCAATGTGTTGACGCGCCGTCCCCCAAGTTTACAACTTTTCTGTCACATTTCTTCTTCTTTTGATCTGATGTTCAATTAACTTTTAGTTTCTCCTGTCACATTTCTTCCCCTTTTGATCTGATGATCATTGTTCCAATCAATTAACTTTTAGTTTTCCTGTCACATTTCTTCTTCTTTTGATCTGATGTTCAATTAACTTTTAGCGATTTGTTCTTTCCCAGTACAAAGCAAACAGAGAATGGTCAACGTAAGAAAAAGCCAAGAAATGGCCATTCTGAGTACTTCAAGATTTCTGATACTGTTTTGGGTGGTGACCATTGCTACAGGAAATCGTAAGTATCTTTTTTAAAGAGCGTTTAAAGAACATTCTGCGATTTTACTTCATGACAAGAAGGAACCGAAAGTACCCTAACTTAAACAATACCAGGGTGGGTGACAGCTCAGCATGGAGAGTACATCGACTTCGATCTGGAGGCGACCCCTCTCCAGATCAAGACGGACAGTGCAGTGGGAAGTGAAGATCAAGTTGTCGTCTTCTTCTTCTCCTCCCATGGCGGTAGAGCGGGGGGAATCCTCCTTTATTTCGGGCCCACCCTGCAGTACTATATCTGGCACTGTCAGCAGGGGATCTACTCTAACTTCCTAGCCCCCCTCCCGACTGCAACTGAGAAGGAGTGGAGGGTAACAGTGACTAGAACGTCTAGTGTCAGAGTAGTGATTCAGTGTCAGGATGTGGAGGTGGCTAATGTGGTGTTGTCTGACTCCACCTGTAGCTGTAGTGAGGAAGACTGGAGGGAAACTTGGAGTAACGATGTGGAGAAGATATTCTTTACTGACACTGACACTGCCACTGACCTGTACTTGGAACCGGTCACCCCTGGTAGGTTAATTGTATTGACCTGAGAAACAGGCTACAGAAAGACAGAGCCCGACACAAATACTCAGGAACTACACTGAACCTGTGTACTTTTAACCAGTACAGAGCAAACCGTATAAAACATTAACTTCACATTCTTAACTCACACATCAGGCCATCTCCAGCCTCCGTGGACCAACCCTACAGTAAAACGACGCGCGTTAATGCAGAATTATAATACTAATACTTCTTGTAATCTTGTCTCTGTATGCCTAAGAAATGAGATCGTTAAAGGAACTTTTTACTTGATCTTGGTGATACTAAGACAAATTACCTTAAAACCAGAAATGCATTGAGACTAAATAACTATTCTCTGCTACTCCAAGGAAAAAACTTCTAAGTTTTAACCAGAAATGTAACCAAGTTCATAGAGGTATACAGTAACAGTAGGAGCTTTAATAATCCAGTTTAACCTCAAATTAGAAAATTATTTAGACGTTTAAAGTATAGGTTGATCTATAGGTGTTGTTATAGCAACACTAACCTCTATAGGTTGATCTATAGGTGTTGTTATAGCAACACTAACCTCTATAGGTTGATCTATAGGTGTGGTTATAGGAACCCGCATCATAACGGGCGGTGGAGGTTCGTCAATAGCCAGATCATCTTTTTCCTCAATCTTGTGAGCTGATATAAGTTTGTAAAACTGATCACAAGCGATTCTAGTCCCAAAATCTCGTCTTTTCTCCTTGAGAGCTTTAAACCAGTCGGCCAGACCTTCTTTTTTCAGGGTAGTCAGAGTCTGAAATGTGTGTTGCTAGCCAAAACTACTGAGACTTAAATAATTTTTTCTGACTGGCTCTGCACTTTGCAGCAGCAGTAATATGAAACTCTAGAAAAGTAAAACACGGAGAAACCGGAAACAATACCTCCTTATTGTCTAGATCGAAAGTTTTAACGATGCCGATAACAGCAGTAGAGTGAGTTCTCCTTGTCGCTCTACACACGTCTGTCACACCTCCCTCCTCCTTGAACGTCCTGTACACTCTCCTACTTCCTGTATACAGGTATGTAGTGGGCTGGTATGTGGTAAATACTTTCAAATGGGAAGGTGAGTACTGGTATGTGAGAAATAGCTTGAGTACCTCTTGCGTGAGATAAGATTTAGATTTAAGGTGGCCGTTAAAAATAAGGAACGCTAAAAATAAGGAACGCTAAAATATATAGCTTCTAAATTTGACTTTCTCAAGTTTTTACGAACAATAATGATGTCTTACCGCTAACTTTCTCAGCTTCAAAGATCCTGGCTAAAACCACCATGACTTTTTCCAAACATTTGTCAGAAGATTCTCGAACAAACTTACACAAAGTCCTCACGTGACCTGGGAAAGAATTGTGTTACCCGATCATGTCAGTCTAATTCGACACTTTGCACATATCAAGACTGACTTAGCTGCTTAGCCGGGTAACAGAAACGACCTATAAGCAGAACCAGCTAAGAGCAAGCTTTACCTACCAGAAGCAAGGATCTCTTTGCGGATGTAACCGGAGTGTCTGAGTTCCTCATCCTCTCCTTCTCCTCTTTTTACAATAGTAGCTAGTGTCTGTATAGCTCCCAATACGGCGAGTAGTTTAGGAGTCTGATCTTCCTTGTACACACACAGTCCACATAGAGATACTATACAGTTTGTGTCAGATATACAGTGGTGAAACACATCTGAGGAGATGGAAGTGTTATGGGCTTGGAAAGTAAAGGACGAGGAAAAGAGAAGAAGAAAAGAGAAGCAGAGGAAGCTTGAAGGGATAAAATTCTCTCATAAAAAGGAAGGAGCTAATGAAGAAACAAAGTCACATCTATCATAGCCGACAGCAGAGAGAAGTTCTGCTATGGCATGATGCAGAACGGAAGGTGAAGTCAGCTTGTCTATCAGCGCTCTCAAGAAAGTCTCCTGGATTATGTCGTCACTCCATTCATCTGTAAGTGTTGGACAAAGTTTCAAATTGAGTCAACTTTAGCTTATTTCTATAGGTTACGTTAATTTTTAATAGGATCCCGCTGGGCAAATGTGAGATTCTTGAAGAAATAAAGGCTTTGTTGAAGCTATCTGAATGAAGCAATATAGACACACCTCTTCTAGATACGACATGAGTGAGAGAGCGGATCAGATGTAGCAACACCTCCTCGTCCTGACTCCTGATCTTAGTGAGTCTACAGAGAGTAGCTAGATCTGATGATGAGATCTTGGAGTCTGGAGATGTGATAGCGGACTCTAGTTTCTCTGCAGAACACAACATCTCGTAATCGTTTGATTCTTTGTCGGCATTCTTCTTGTACAACTGAATATACAATCAGAGTTAATTATGTTGCCACAAACTTACAAACCAGCACATATATTAACGAGGAGATTCAATACTAGACCTCCAAAAGAGCGACTTACCGAATGTATCAAGTTGCTGAAAGCACTTTCTGTCACGTGACTGATGTTCATTCCGACTGGTTCTCTACAGAGAATATCAACAAGACTTGCCCCATCGTCGGTATAACTCAACTTTACAGTGTGTGCGTTATTTCCGTCTAAAGGATAACACGTTATAACGGGATGTACACTGTACAGCAGGTTGTGGTTGGAAGATTACAATAATTCGGTAGATAACACTGTTCCTAGGTAACTCTGTTGCTAGGTTACACGGTTGCTAAGTTACCTGGCCCTTGGATGAGATCCAAGAAGAAATACTCTCCGTCAGTAACGTCCATCATGATTTGTTGGTCTGCCGAACTCCAACTATCCTTTATAGGGACGATATCTGCTAACTTGCACCTCACGGCTTGGAACGGATACTGAAACAAGTTGGATAAGCTTAACTCTAAGTTCAAATTATTTGCACACATCACAACACAGCCTGATTTACGACCGAAAATCTGCGACCAGAGGTGACAATCCGGGCAGTTTCCAGCTCAAACCTCTAAGAGATGAGAAGGAATAGTCTTGACAAAGTTAGAAGGAACTGCTTTGTCCTCGTTGCCGTAGTCTACAAAATGTACGTGGTACTTGTCGTGCCACGTCCTCAGTATCTCTCCCCTGTACCACCTGAATTGGAGCAGCGTGGAATTTGGTTTTAAACAAGATATGTGGGGGAATGTTTAAGTGTACAAACATGTACACAGCAAGTATGTGAGTGTAGGTTGGACTTTTGTAGCAACACTTTGAGTTTCATTCTAGCTCCAGAATACCATAAAATCATGTCAAAAAGGGAGTGGTTTTAAGATCATGTACATATATGTACGTCAAGTCTAAAATAGTTACCGCTCGTCTTTGCTATATCTAGCTATACAAAAAGTGTGCTTTGGTAGCCAGCAAGGTAAGATACTGTCCAGCAACTTCTGATTGTTGATCTGCTCTTCTACAGCCGCTAAACTGAGGCAAAAATATTCATGATATTGAAACTTTGAAAGATAAGAACGTGGAAGTCAAGAAGTGACGAAATCTTAGTTCAAATTTAAGGACCATCTTCCACCTGTCCAAATTATCCACTATGTTGACGTAGAATTTATCAGGAGAATCCACGTGCGACACACACACCACGTGACGTGTTTCTGCTGCAATGGAAACACGTGACGTCATCACAGCCATGTTTTCGTCAGGAACCTCATCAGGGAGAGCCTCTCTAACTGCAGTTCTCAGCAGTTTTATATGCTAAGGTGGAGGGGTTGAGTGTGATTATAGGTAGATTGTTGGTAGTTTAAACACGTATATATACGTGTATTCATATAAAGAAAGTGTTTTGGGTATCAGGCATGCCACGTGACAGCTTTACTCGACCATGATTGGTCGAATTTAACTTTTCATTGGCCAATCGCAGTCACATTACGCGAAAAATATATGTGACCCTTCCCCATGAATACCGGGTGGATATAAATGAGAAATACATCGACCAAACAAAAACAAACGCACCTCCTCATTAAAAACACCAAACATTTTATCCGTGATTATTTTCTTGACACTCAGCTCAGAAGACATCAGTTTGAGGTTAGGAAGCAGCTGCCTCTTCTCGAGTGTCCTGATTAAAGAGAGGTTTGTATCATTAGGAGTGAGGGGGTAACATGACCACGATTTTTTTTACCATTTGGCCTAGGTCAGGGTGTCATGGGCATGGTCAAAAAATTTCGAAATAACCACAGGTCAAATGGTGAAAAATTATGACCATGTCAAGATTTCAACCTTACCGTGGACAAACTTCTGGTTTAAGTGGCCATGGTCAAGTTTTTTTTTACCATTGACCATTGGGAAAATTTCAGGGTATCCGTGGTCATGGTCAAATTTTTGTTACTACGGGGCAAATTTTAGGATTTCGTGGTCACTGCCTTAATTAAAACACCCCCCCTCCTCTTTAAGAGGTATGTTTCGGAAGACGGAAAATACAAGTTCCGTTGTAGAAATACTCTGTTGGATGTAGAAAGCGTCCTCTCACCTAACCCAGAGAGTATTCCCCAAAGTAAGCTCGATGTTGCCCTCCAGCTCCTCCCCCACCACCCTCTCTACCAGCTCTTTCTTGCAATAACTAGAGAAGTGCAGGTCGTTCTCTGTCGGCTTTATCCCACAGACAATAAGCTCGGTGGTGAAAGCCGGACGTTCCGCCAGTCTGGCAGGAAACCTATACACCTGCTCCAGAGGGTAGAGACCTTCACAGCCCGTGTCGAGACAGTGGGCAATAACTCCGTCCAGCGTACCAGCTCGGTCAGCATTGTACCGGATAGACTTCACACGGGCACTGAAGGGGAGATAGATTAGTTGTCAGGTTCTGTACACACTTAGTGGTTGTTATGCAGAGCCGATAACATCGGCACTAAAAATAAGACACGTACCGGTAATATTTGCCGTCCATCTTATCTTTAACCCCAACAACAACCTCTCTTCCCAATTCGAGATCGTGTATTAATTTGTCCTCGTCTGAAAGGAAGTTGTCTAACACTTCAATAGGGCAACCGAAATATGATTATCAACCAATAAAGGTGGAATTTTGTATGCAAGCAAAGGTAATAACGATTAACTTAATTGAGCTACACAACACTCCAAAAGCTTAAATAGACCTATATTTGAGTAGGTTTATAATACTTCACAACAAGTAAAGACAAACCAATAAGGGCAGGTTTATCGTTAAACCATCCCTGGACTTTCTCACTGAACTTCTGGAACTCCTCTTCGGCGTTAGGACATTTCCCAGGTTCTACAGACATTATCCGACCGTACAATCTGTTTCCATCTGCCACTGAACTTATTCTTACCTGATAATTACTTTTTACAAGGGACTACAGGGGGGTTGGGGGTTGGGAATCATTCAGATTTCAGCGTAGTTCTTTAATATTAAAATGCTTCACGAAAAGAGGAGAATGGAGATAATGTTGTGAAATATTTTATTCTTATATTGCTGTATGTATTTAATATGATCTAAATGAGAACCTTAATTTTGCCTCTCAGGGGCAGGTCCAGAAGTTTAAGGCTGGAGCCGGGTGCGTCAGACTCCAGAACGACGTGTCTCATTGAACAGGCTCGGGCTGTACATGAACCGTACTGACGTAGATAACGACACAATGGCTTATCTGCCTTTCCTTTCTGTCGTTCTTTCTGAGGGGAGATTTTTGTCGCTATTTGTACAATGGTAATGTAGTATTGTATCAACATCAGAAAGGCATTAGGCAGAAATATAAATACCAAAAATTTTAAAACTTCGAAGTTAGATTAAAGTGAGGTAAAACTTACCTCGCCAATATCAGCCTTATCTTGGAGAGATTTGGGTACAGTAACACTATGTCTGCTGAGATACTTGACTAAGTTGTTAACGCTTTGTACATCCTCATCCTCAGTTAGGAAGAAGATTGAGAGACATTCTTGTGCCTGTGTAAGTTTCAGTGTATGTTAAGTTTATGTATAGCCGGGCAAAAGCAAGTTATTGCCCAAGTTATGGAGCAACTTGGGCAAAAGCAAAAACGTTACACCGTTCAAGCTCAAGAGGTCTCATCACACACATACAGTTTCATCGAACCATCATATTTTAGAAGCAAGCTCATTAACTTACAGCGGATATACCCGTAAAACGAGATTCAAGGAATGATAGTCTGTTGTTGAAATCAGCAAGTCCGCCAGCCATGTCGAAGTGTAGTACCACATCGCAGTCCGGTACTTGGTACTTCTTAGCTACTGTATCACTTATAACTAGGGTGTAAATAATGTAAGAACGATTTTAAATCAAGGTTCAAGGTTTAGTTAATCAGATTAGCCCGAGGTTTGACTGCCAGATTGCCTGCACGATCACGTGCTAAGTCGAGAATTTAATTCTAGAAACTCGCGTGCGCGCGGTAACCTGCCTTAACTTGTTTATGCGTGCTCCGTCTTCCGCGGGCTTTCAATTGTACCGAATATCATTATTGGCACATGGTTTTGTTGTCCTAAACTTCTAGAAGATGAATGAGGAAACCGCCTCATATTTCATGAGCCGTTCAGTAAAATAAAGTAAACAAATGAGTGTGAGGTCTACATACCCATAGCACTGCCTGGGGTCCAGTGCCGGAGTTTTAAACCTCTTTCATCGAGCTCTTCACATGGGACCGCTTTAGTTCGCAGCATCTTGTGGAACAATTTACGTTTTAGAGAAAAGGAGAGGGGACCATAGCACCATCAGTTTGTAGGAATATTAGACTTCGGTTGTGAGGCGATATAAAAACTACGATAAAAACTACGAAGTAAAATTCACCTGAACAATGTCACTAGGGTTGGTTCTGACGAGGACGGCAGTTTTCTTCCTCCTGTCGCACAACTTTCTAGTTGTTGTTATGAACGAGTCTCGCTTTGTAGCCGCGTTAGAGAACTCCTCCACGTGCTGGAGATTGACAATATCTATAAATCTTATTGACGACAATAATTCCATACAATCTTAGTTGATAACGGTTTAAGTATTGCAGTAAAACACGTGACATTCTTGAAAACGCGTGACATTAGCAAAAAACACGTGATACACTTACTGAAGTGACTCCCCCAAACAAAGCAGCCTCAGTCCTGTTTTGTATAACGATAACGGGGTTGTCCATAAACTTGCTTATAACTGCATGGTACATAGGTAGCCACGTGTCAGAGAAAAGGGTTATTTGACACACGTGCTTGTAGTCCTGAAAACATTGTGGGTTTAATTAAGGAGAGTGAAGTTCTGTTATCCCACAAAAAACTTACGTGTAAGTACATAACTGTTTCCAACCAATAAACTTACGTCTATACAAGCGTAAACCAGGAAGTCTCATCAGCAAAACATGATATGTCGAAGAAGTGCAACCAAACAAAGACGATAACGGAAATCAAAACAACTTTTGACATGAATAGTCAATGTTGTATAGGCCAGGAGACAGAAATCTTTAGTTTCATTTGTAACCTTTGTTCTGTTGTGTTCGCTTTTCTTCGGTTCAGGTTAAGAAAACAGTTGATTTAGGAATAAATCTAGATAAAAACGAAATACTATCGTGTAAATGCACAGAATAAGAAAATAGGATGCTTCCCCACCTGCTCCTCCCTCTCCTCTCGGAAAGCAGACAAGATCTTGAACATACTCTCCTTGTGTCTCGTGAAGAGGTCATGTGACTTGTGTAGAACCATGTGACAGGTGCTGTGGTAGTAAATACTCCTGAAATATAGATGTTTTTATAGATACACAAAAAGGTTATTCCAACACTTTGGTTAAACCAATACCTTGTAAAGCTGCAAGAAATATTATATTCCACATTAAAATAAATTCATAGTCTACTATTATTAACTTAAGTATAAGAAAACAATAACTGACTTTCCATCAGCCGGTATATGCTCTTCATGAGTCTTGATTAGGCTGTCAGGTGTGATTACTACAATATCTTGTTTGTTCCACAAATCAGCGTGAGGACAGAACTTAGAGAGAGTATACGCTTTACGGACACTGATAAAGTTTGGAGTTGTTGGTTGTTATTAATGCTACTATTTGTAAGTAATGTTACTAGTTGTTAGTAATGCTACTTGTTGTGAGTAATATTACTTGTTGTTAGTAATGGTACTAGTTGTTAGTTATGCTACTTGTTTTTAGTAATGTTACTTGTTGTTAGTAATGTTACTTGTTGTTAGTAATGCTACTTGTTTTTAGTAATGTTACTTGTTGTTAGTAATGTTACTTGTTGCTAGTAATGTTACTTGTTGTTAGTAATGTTACTTGTTGTTAGTAATGTTACTAGTTGTTAGTAATGTCACTTTTTGTTAAGTAATTAGTGCTGGTTTGATTTATTTGAGATGTTATTGGCAATTTTCCACAACAAATTACAAAACCCTACAGTATCAGTCAGTATTGTACAAATATTTCAGAAATGTTGATACTAAAAAGATCGGTTATCATTGGACTTACTAGAGCCCATATTTTTGAGATTCGTGTAGAGATTCCTGGCTGTATCTCACCAAGAGATCGACGTCTTCACACGATGGAGCGATAATCAGTACTTTAGGCTGGGATAACATCACATTAAAGAAAGTGTCTCTAATATCTCATATCTCAACCGAATATCACTTTTTTCCGAGAATAACAAATAGAACACGTCGACTGAGTAAAAATAGAGCATAAAAAAGTAAGCAATAGGGCACACCAGTAGCAGTAAGACAGAACTAACAGTTCCAGTAAGTCAGAACTAACAGTTCCAGTAAGTCAGAACTAACAGTTCCAGTAAGTCAGAACTAACAGTTCCAGTAANGTAGAACTAACAGTTCCAGTAAGTCAGAACTAACAGTTCCAGTAAGCAGAACTAACAGTTCCAGTAAGACAGAACTAACAGTTCC
>JH153936.1:57839-80499 GCA_000226015.1 Mnemiopsis leidyi | reverse complement strand
CAGAACTAACAGTTCCAGTAAGACAGAACTAACAGTTCCAGTAAGACAGAACTAACAGTTCCAGTAAGACAGAACTAACAGTTCCAGTAAGTCAGAACTAACAGTTCCAGTAAGACAGAACTAACAGTTCCAGTAAGACAGAACTAACAGTTCCAGTAAGATAGAACTAACAGTTCCAGTAAGACAGTATGTTAGAACTAGTTCCAGTATTTAACTACTTACCGAATAGGACCGCGGTAAGGTGTGGTAGGTCCCATTAGCGACCGTGCTGAGTAGAGGGGTAAGGAAGGTCAGTTCCGTTCTCAATGTGTTGTCCCGTGGGAATACCAACACTCCATCTCGATCTGTAATAAGTTGAGTTGTAAGTAAACCGGCTACTAACTGTCTTTACTATCACTAAGTAGAATGTGGAGGTTAACCTGTAAAGCCATGTTACTCACTCACGTCTAGAAAGATTTCCAACTGGGATCTATGTAACCGAATGCTCAGGGAGCGGAATGTTCAAGAAATTGTGAAATTATGAACGTTAAAAGGTTAAATGGGGAGCGTATTACACGTAATTTTTCTTGTATTGTGTGTAAACAGTTCGTGGCTCCGAAAAACGTTTGGTCTGAATTTGGCACGTACACACTTTAGCGTTTACGGTGCATTTACGGCTTATTCAAAGTTTTATTGAAGAACTTGTCCAGACACGACAAAACTGTTGATTGTTGTATAAGCCTTTCATAAAATTTCAATAGGTAATAGCTGTTTAATTATGGGATAAAGTCATATGACACTGCACATATTGATATCAATCAGATATAACCGTCATCATGAAAATGTGGCAATTGAAAGACGATGCGGCCATTTCTGCCTCCATAAAACTAGTCGGCCATAACATATCATCATGACTTATTTGACTTTGCAAGGCTTTTCTGTAAGTCGCGCTTTTTACTTTTATTCTTTATTGTTGACTACTGAATACAGTTCCGCGATAGTGCTCTTTTGTAGTTGTTTTAAGTTGTTAATACAGTAAACGATCAAAATAGATCACGAGAAACTACAACGTAAACATCTGTAGCTCTAACGATCATCTCGTTTCTCTAAGTGCCCTAATAAATCAGGTAGCAAACAACCCTCTAACCATGTCCTCTAATTAAAACAATTAACGACATCATCTATACTACATATCATTCGGGTACTTCGACAATTCTGTCTTATCTAATCAATAAAATGTTTCCCATGGATTATCAAATAAACAGTTCTTTTGAAAGTCAGCATAGCATACCTGCCCTGATATATATCAGATGATTTTATTCGATGGTCTCTTTATACAGTTGTTTGATGCTATCGTTTTGCTCGTCTTTGAACTTTTGTACGAGTATGATTAACTATTATCAGACATGAATAAAACTTCAGCAATATGGTGATCGTATAATGTTCAGTCTGGACGCAGAAATATCATTCTTACATATTACATAATAAATATAAGGCATCAGTTTGTCCGTCAAAAAATTGGTGGTGTAGTGGTATCTACCTCAACCTTCTATGCATGAAGTAGGGGATCGATTTCCAGATCCGCTAATACTAGAGGAGTGTGCTAAGGGCATTTGCCTAGGCAATCTTATTCAATTAAATGTCCGGCAAACCGTGAATGAGGGCTAAACGACGAGGGTCCTCGTTAAAAGATCTAGAATCTTCCAGGTGCCCCTTAAGTCTTTAGTACAACTGTAAAAGCCTAGGTTCAGGTGTAACAAATAGAAAAATTAACAACCTCATTTTAAATTAAACATAAATAACTTTTGCTCTCTAAAATGTCAGTATTGAAATTTTGTAATTTTTTATCGAGCTGCTTGTGACAGTATTCCTGAAGGTTAAAGATGTCTTACAGGATGTACACTTTACAGCATCATTGTTCTACTAGATAACTCTGTATTCACCTTCAGCTCGGGAAAAAATTAAATTAAAACTAAGTTTCGGTTGACAGTTTCTGATATTCCGTCATAACTTATAAATCTCATACTTGAAAAATATTCGCAATAATCAAAAGCCAGAAATGTGCCGATCAAATTGTTTCTTGTTTAATCATGTTTTATAATTAAGTATACAATATATATCATGGTTCAAAATATATATATAATACTGCAGGGTTATTTCAGGGTTACAGAATAATGCGATCATTACTTGTAACGTTCCCGCACTAACCACAGTTATTCGATTTTTAGGTCAGGTTTTAGAGCACAAATTGCACGTGACGGTGCATATCATGAACTGAGAAGAGAAGTCGTTTCCATGGCAACGCCTAGTAATATGGTTTTTCAGAGAAAGAAAACAACATTTTAAGATTCAGATGTGCCCTGTGCACCAATAGGTACAATCTGAGGCAGGTTTATTCATTCGTCGTCAGCAGACCACTGTTTCATTTCACAAAGCTTAGCAACATATTGTGGGCTGCACTTCTTAAGTATCTTGTTCATAGTTCCATCTTGATTGCCAAATTTTTAGAGCGTTCTAGACGGGTGTACTGTACATTAATACTATGCCAATATAATTTCACAGTCAGTGATTCCAACAAAATAGATCAGCTCCGATTTTTTCGATGGAGCACTGGTGCACTTCATCACAGTAAGTAATGGAGTCTCATCAGCATTCGTCTTGATTTTTAAGATAGTTTCGGTCTTTCTTTCTTTTTTAAAGGCTTTCTTCCATACCACTCAACTTGTACAAAATATACACTGGATTGTTTTAGCCTTGGTTGGCATTTAAAAGCGAAAAAACAAAACATTTCTTGTGTTCTTGTTCTCATTTGAAAAACTTCAAATTACTTCAGGTTTTTATATAACGTATAGTTTACCTAATATATGAGTATTTGGTTGAGTTACATAACTTTTCACCAACTTTATAGCTATTTGATAATAAACTACCCGACTCGGCACGGTGCCGGCCCATGAATTTTCTGAATTGACTAGAGGCTGGTGGTGTAGTGGTTTGCTTCTCGGCTCCCACGCAGGAGGTCGGGGGTTCAAATCCCGTATCCGCCAGTCCTAGAGAAGTGCGCTAAGGGCATTTGCCTATGCAACCTTCTTCGGTCGACTCAGCCGAATGATCGGGAAACCGTGATTGAGGGTTAAATGAGTAGCTGCCCATTGCAGCGAAGTCTCGGGCGATAAAAGTATGGTACACACTACCTTAACCGTCACTGCGTGTATGTATAATTGTACATTCGGCCTCCTGTAATTGGCCGTTACACTTGTGTAACATGTGGCTGTTGGAGTGTCCGAATTAAAATAAGTATGAGATTATATATCAGTGGAAATCGTGTCCGTTCAAATATCTGCTCCGTACACATCATGTAGCTTGGTTGATCCTTCGGCCCACCCACAACATAACACACCCGTTAACAATCAGTGCACACCTCTGGGAGTCGAGCTTGCTCGAAATGAGGACCTGAAATAGGCCCCCTCCCCACTTGAAACCACATTGATAATAAACTATTTAGATAAGTGAGTTTGTGAAACTTGAAATGTTTGGAGCCTAATGACCTCACTCACCTCAGTAAGGTTTCAGTTTTACTGACTCAAACTAAATTCATTACCACTTTTTCAAAGCCTCACTCTATCACAACCCAACTAAAAATCACGTTGTATTTCTTATAGATTAACGTCATAGAGAGCATGAGTGGTCAGGGTTCAGTGGTAACGTGATTACTGTCCTGAGTCTACTCACCTCCAAACTCTTGGGAGCATTAGTAATGCTCTGTAACCTACGTATGTTTTAATGTTGTTTTAACTAATGCCACCTACGTATAATTTAATATTTTAAGTTATGTCACTTACCTATGTTTTAATGTTTTAACTCATGTAACTTACCTATGTTTTAATGTTATGTAGTTTTCTATCAATTGACGTCTTGGCTTTTGAGAACCTTCCTTTATATTGCCATCTCGAATCTTGGTATTAACTAGAACCCAAGTTCAGGAATGGGAGACGTAACAACAACTAAAATTCCCACTCCACCAGCTCCCACACCCTCACCAAACAGAACCACGTACCACTACCTGGGAAGTGAAATGACTGCTTGCATCATGGTGAATAACCTGGTCTTAGCAGTCATTGCAATCTCTCTGAACCTTGTTGTCATGTCTTTCTACCGCAACAAGCTCAACAAGACCGTCCCCTTCATCTACTTCATGTTGGCGATGAGTGACTTGTGTACCGGAGTCTGCACTGGTTGCCACTTTGTCACATTCCTCGTCTTCCTCTCTGTAAAGGCAAAGGAGTCAGCTGCTCTCTTCTGGGCTTCTTTGTTCTCATATTTCCTCACCATTGTTTCCTTTAGACTGTCTGCATTTGTCAGTCTCGTCTTCTCCGTCATTAGGACAATGAACATCATCTCCCCCTTCACACTGATCAAGAAGCGAGTAGTGATGTTAGTTGTGTTCCTCTACACTGCTTGCTGGAGTGTGGTGTTCCTCACAGAGGTGGTTCTCATCGCTCTCTATAAGGAGGGTGACCACAACCCTCACAGTTCCAGGAATTTCCTGCAAAGTACTTTTTACAAGCCAGGCCTTCTCGTTAACATTCACTTCAAAGCATCGGGTGATCCAATTAAGCAAAACCCAACAGGACCAGAAATGTTTCTCTGGGCACTGTTTGTTACAATCATACCAATCACTTTACCTGCTATCATCTCGCTTATTCTGACTAGTGTTCAGGTCTACTTCCTGGTCAAGATGGATGAGGAGAGTGTGTTGGAGGACAAAGCAAGCAAGAACCGACAGCTGGAGATTACTATCGTCATGATAACACTGCTCTTCTTTATCTGCTCCAGTATGATCCTCCTCCAGCCCCTCTACTGGACTGACATGATAGGCAGTCCCATCCACAAACTGGCACCCCGTCAGCAGAACATCCTGTTTTACGTTTTTGGGTATGTTCCGATGTTCGCCAATGCTGCACTTAATCCTGTACTGTTGATCTTGAGAGGGCAGAATCTGAGAGGGCATTTCAAACAACTTCTAGGTTGGTCGCAGCTTCACAGTTCCAGTGTTGTGCTGGGAAACATGGGCGCTCTGGCTGTACGATCTCCAGTTACCACCGTTTCTGCAGTAGAGGATCCTGATCTGGCCTTACGTCTCCAAGCTATAGGGTGTACTGGGGTCCAAGAAACTGCTACCTAAATACGGACTCTTGACATCCTTATATACAGAACTTTGAACTGCTTTCAGGGTTTTCATACGTGTTCAACTTTTTGTCTAAGGAATATCAAAGCTCAAGCATATAAAATGAGCCACTCATATAGCATGCTTTTGGAAACTTATAGCACAGTAGTCTAGGACTATTTCGTAACATGAATTTAAAGTTTAAGACCAAGATTAATTAATGCATGATTAATGTACATAATGTAAAATTGTATACAGTTTAAACAAGCTTGATTACAAGATATTTACGCTTACTCTTTTCAAAGAAGGGCCAGCCATATCTCTGAATTTCACTAAGATTAGTATGTGAAGAACCTCTTCCTTTGATGTAAAGTTCCTTTATTTTGCTGTTGAAGTTACAACTTTCAATACTGCTCACTGGAGTTAGATCATCACATCCAAGAATTAAGGGAACCGGAATATCTGGCCGTTTGCTGAAATAACAAACATGTGACCGTGATTACTTGTTGTTAAACTGCATCAAACCTCAACCGGGGAGATAAATAAAATTTAAAAAACTTTAAACAAAAACAGTAGCACTCACAAAGAAAACGTGTTGACTTTAGACTTGGTCCGCTCAATCCCCACCAAATTCTTTTCAGGTGTTGGTTCTCTAGCTCGCAAAGTCTTAAGTCGACTGTCTGCTCTATGAGGACTCCTGTTTCTATGGTAATCAGGAGAACTGTTTACTGAAGTGTTATTTGTTCTCGTAGGGGAATGTTGGGTATCCCTGCGTGGGTCTACAGAAATGTTGGCTGTAGAAATGCTGGCTCTAGTTGAGGAATAGTCTGGACCTTTAGAAGGTGCTGGAACTGTGGGTTTCTCGTTTGGTTCCATCTGCCTGGCGAAACCTTTCTCTATCAACTCCTTATTGATACAGACAGCCTGCAGGGTATAGCAGTGTGGAGGAATCTTGCAATTCAGTAAATGATATGTTGATGGAAAAAGTAAGGACTGAGGAGAGAGCATCGATTAAGCGCTTGACAAATATGAATACATCTAAAATTCAAAATCAGAGGTAAATAATAAGTTAATGTAAGTCAACGTTTGTTAACAAATTATCTACCTTATCATTCAGGCTCCTTTGTTTAAACATCATGACATCGTAAACCCCATTAACAGGATTCATTCCAAATATCTTGCATACCACAATAGAGTCCTTTATCTCCCGTTTGATGAAGTTCATCGCTGCAGCGTCCCATGTGTTTGTATCCACTTTTTTGTTGGATATCATTCCATCTTTTATAGGAAGAGTTATCGGCCTAACCTGGTGGGGCAAATTTATTTACATTTATACACACATTTATACAGATTTATACACACATTTACACACACATGTATACACATTTATACACAAATTTTAAACATTCATACACATAAACACATATTTATACACACTTATATACACATTTACACAATTACACACATATTTATACAAATCTATACACATTTATACACAAATTTACACACATTTATACCTCATCAACCCTAAATAGACAGATTTTGAAATCAAATATAAGTCAGCAAGTTAATTTAACCGGGCCAATTCAAGTGTAAGCAATGAGCTGATGAACAAATGTGCCAGGTTTTTCATGTACCCGACTTAGCTAGAACTTTAATGTACCCGACTTAGCTAGAACTTTAATGTACCCGACTTAGCTAGAACTTTAATGTACCCGACTTAGCTGGAACTTTAATGTTGTGACAGGAGGCCAACGTTTGAGTCCGTACTTTTCAGGAAGCAATCGTATATCAGTTAGAGGAATATTTATAACCGCAACCTTTGTGTCAATCTGGATGTAAAGATCAAGCTTAATTATCACCTAAACTCTAAAGTAATGATAAATATATATTTAATGCGTACCAATTAGCTTGAACGATTAGTTTTTGATCGAGGTGCAAAAACTGTGCAAGCAAAAATAATCAATGTGAACTAGGCTTCAATCGGCTGGAAAGTTAATCAACGACCTACGCAGTAGGCTTCACGCATTGTCAATAACCTACGTTTCTGATTATGTAAAGTGGAATATCAGTGTCCTTTCTCTTCTCAACGAGTCCACGACAGAAGGATTTATCCCTACTTTTGAAAAGTACGAGCTGGCCAACCACCTTATCTGGGTCCACCTGCAATGAGGATACGGCGTAGTTACTATAAGTTACTATAATTACTTAATCAGACCATTTTAATTTTCCATGAATTAGAGAACGTGTCCCCTAGAAGTGCAGTTAGCAGTTAGCACATACCATAATCCTAAACTGAAGACGACTCACGTGAGAAAGAGAGATAAAGTTATAGGCAGCGTATTCTTGTAAACTCTGACTCTGAAGTATCTCCTTTTCTGAGGAGAGATGTAAACTTTCCATGTTTTCTTTGTGTTCACGTTCATTCTCAGAGAGAACACGCACGTGGAAACCTCCGTTTATTATCTGAGTGAAGTGGCCCACATTAAGAGACTGGATAGCAAGGAAAACACGCGAAAAGGCGGGTTTAAAGTGCAATCACAGGGGGTCAAACCCAGGTCTATAAGATTATGCTTGCTATTACTTTCGGTGATCCAGGGAGTATCATTAACATCTGTCAAATTCAAAGGAAACTTAAAACAAAGTTAAAACTTACTTTATCGACCCTGACTTCCACCATAATCCCGTTTCTGAGCAGCTGTACCATCTTGCTGTGATCATCTTTATCTTTCTCATCTTGTCCTACTGTCATTCTATTTTGTATTTCGTCAGTCAGCACGATTCTACAACTTACTTTATACTTTACCGATTTTACACACTTCAAGAGACTTACACATTCCTTACAGCTGATAGGGAGACAAAACTCAGTGATTCTGAAATCGAGTGTTTTTTTGTAAAAGAGATTGAACTGTGATGAATACAACGTCAAATTGCACAATTAACAAGGGATGATTGACTTTATTTCAGGTTTTGTATTTTATCTTATATTGCAATTTGCAATTACAATCTCTTGAAAATTTGTTCCTTGAAAACAAACGAATTGAGTCAATAATCGTACCAACTATATCAAGTTAATTAAATTTGTATCGATTAAATAATTAGAAAATTTACTTAAGATAAATTACAAATTGTTAAAAAGATATCAAGAAAGATGCAATTGAGATACTGACACAAATATCGCTCATTATTCTGAAAATGAACGAGTTAACACATGAACCCTAGTTCAAAAAAAGAGATTGAGAAATTACTATTATCAAATAAATAAAACTCAGGAGGTATCAATGCTGGGAAGGTAGTACTGCAGTTGTACATCGTCCTGTAATAAGAACAGCTGTAAAGCACGATTGTGTACGATGTTGCAGATGGACTTGCTAGCGCCAATACCCTGACTCTGTACAAATGTCAGCAACTTCTTGATGTCTACTGTTACTTCTGCGCTTGCGCGGGATGTGTCTACCTGCGCAGTGAGATATAAGCATGTGATGCTGGTTGCTGAAGTCTAATTTTTAAACTTTCAGTACTTTATAAGATCAATTCTATTAATATTGCGAAGTTCCGCAGGCAAATAGGGAAAAATTAATCTTTAGAGCTTAAAAATTAATCTTTAGAGCTTTATATCAGTGCTTTATGTCAGTGCAAAAATCGGCAATCAATTTTGGCGTGGCTTCAGCCAACCTGGGAGTCAAGTTGAGGTATGTCCAGGTCTGTAAAGTAAGTTTTAGTGGTAACAAGTTCGGTCTTTACAGAGAGTGTCATCTCCCCAGACCAGGACCCCTGCACGGTCACATGATTACTCAGGTTCTTTATTCGCTCCAGCACCTTCAGGGGAAGAACAGTCAAGTGTCATCTTTTGGGTAAAACAATGAACAAGACTTGAATAAAGCCTCCTGAAATCTCATGAGTTAGGCAGTTCGGCATTCTGCAAATTTTTCACTAGATTTTACAATCTATTCGCCTAAAAGTTACATTTCTGAGTTTCCTGAGGGGAGGGAGGTAGAAGGAGATGTCAAACTCAGGCATGCCAGGTTCCTCGTACTCCTGCCAATGTGAGAGGGGGATGAGGTGTACTGGCACGTCGTGTGTCACTAGTCTCTGCATTCCTGAACCACCTGGTTGGGGTGGAGGTTAAATAGTCCTCGTCTTCAGAGGTGCCACATTACTATACTTCATAGCTTACTTTGGCAGAGTCTGATTATCTTTAAAGACTGGAGTGTACTATAATTTTGTAAAAAGGTAGATCAAGAAGAAGAAAGAAGAGGTACTGAGCAGACTTCTAATATGAAGCAAGCTGCTGGAACTAACCCGGGCTGGGTAGAGCGATCTCCACACTCAGACAAGCCGACTGTTTCTTAGCAAGTTTCACTTTGACCGAGGAGGCTCCCACTGTGTTACACAAGGATTTAGCCAGCATATCCGGACTTACTGACATCAATATAGCTCCTGTGTCGTCTTTACCTTCTATACGGAACTCGTCAAAATAGCTGCTTTGTGTGACCTATCAGGCGTTTTAACTAAATCTTAACTTAATCTTAACTTAAGCGTGAAGACAGTCAATACTTCCAACTAGGAGAGGGAAATAATAGAATATAGAACTGACTTCCATTAAAACAACTTGAATGAACTCCTGATGAAGTTGAGGTAAAACAACAAGAAGATAAGTACCTACCTCACACCAGATCGTGGTCCCTCCACAAACAAGTCTATCATTCAGGATAAAGTAGATCTTGTCTTCAGTGAGCTTCAAGCAGCATGTTTTACAGAACCTAGATACTGCGCTGATGACGCTCTGCAACTGTGTTATCGACTGTACATCGAATAGTTTCGCTTTAAACCGCATACTTTGGGATGTTCAGACCACTTAAATGGAAGCTTGGAAAGTTCGGACTTTTCTGGGAATCATGGTGCTAATATCGGTATACTTGGGTCATAAATGCGGTAATTGAAGCGGTAATTTTAATTGGACAATAAATCATGCTCAAGCAATCGAACAAATGTGTCAGTAATCGTATCAGCCGCTGATTTAAAGACAGTTATCACCGTTGCAAGTTGATTTGACAAGTAATATAATCAGGAAAACAAATTCTATCACGGACAAGTAAATCATTATATACGTAAAAAATCTTATTAAACTACCATTGCACTAAAAATAAACCCTGAATATACTTATACAATATAAAAATCAAATAAAATTTAAATCAAAATTATCTAAAACTCTCAACATTGATCTATACAGGAGGTTTATGTAAAACAGAGACAGACCCGTCCTTCATCCCGAAATACGCGACACTGGCGAACCCTACAAACAGCCCAGTCTCCACCACCCCCGGGGTCCTACACAACTTGGTCTCCAGGAGCTCCCAATTGTGGGAGGCAGTAAACTTAGCGTCCACTACAAAGTTACTGTTGTCTGTAACCACTGGACCGGCTTTACTCTGGGCCATTCTCAACACAGGCTCTAACCCGTAACTCCTCAGTTTGTTCATCACGGGTACATACGCCATGGGGACTACTTCTATGGGGATACCTTTCTTCCACTGTTCACCAAGTTCCTGAGACTTTTTACGATAGTCCGCTATAACGACCATCTTCTTGCCGCAGGCAGCTACAATCTTCTCCTGGAGTTGGCAACCCCCACCTCCCTTGATGAGGTTTAGTTGAGGATCACACTCATCAGCACCGTCTATAACGACATCTAGTTCCGGGGTCTGGGACAGATCGGAGAGATGTAGTCCGTGTTCTATAATCAACTGTCTTGCCTGAGTGGTATCAGATCATGTAGGTGTAGTTTGAGTTCTATAGTTAGTGGTATTGTCATGGAATCAGGGATGTCGTTAGTAATTGTGCTGCGACAATGCACATAACATAAGAAAGCAAAAAAATTAGCAATCACTGTCCCTCAGACTCTAATCTGACTTAAAATCTGAGGAAGAAAATATTGCGTCCATGAAATATACTATTGTATTTACCTGAAAACTGGTAGGAACACATGTTACATTAAGACCAGCAGTTGTTACCAACTCTGCGAGATGTTTCACTGCATACACGACGGTGCTGCCGCTACCCACCCCTAGCCTACAACCATCATACACATGCTCGCGCACTGCGCGCAGCGCAGCTGCATCCTTTGCTTGCTCCACTTGAGAAGTCATAGTTCTAAGGAGGAGTGTAGAAGTGTGCGTAAGAGTTCTTATTAGTAACATACAACACAAGTCATCTCCTGCTTATGTTAAGACTTGTTAAATTTTCCAATCAGAATATACAGTAAGGATACACGTAATAATTAAACAATGATTACAACGTGGTAAGTTCACCACTTTTATTCTAAGATGATATTAGCGTAAGTTAAGCGTTTAATAAATGCCAGTATTTATTTATTCATTATCTTATTTTGTTGGATGAGTTAGCATTATTCATACTGCAAGAGCAATTATAATTATGGTAACACGATTTTCGAGAGACTAAAAGATAATGCATGGATAAAATAATACAAAAATGTCAGTTTGTACAATTACAATCATCACTCAAGTTGACATTACAATTCAAAAGTAAATAATATGACGATTACAAAGTGAATATAACAGGTAAAATTATAACGTGGTGTACTAAAACAGCCCTATTGACAGACCTCACAACACTATCAGATGAGTGTTTAATTCGAAAATACCCACTCCTTTAACAAAATTAGTATAAAAGTGAAACAGAAAAAAATATCGAAAACGGTATGTCTGGGGAGAAGTCTCAAATTTCAAACCCCATTTTTCTAAATTTTATGCTCCTACCTTTGTTTTTGGATGTCAACTTGTGTCCATTGGACCATTCCAAAGTATTTCACTGCCGAGAACTAAGGCAGGGCCAATAATATTTTGAGAAATGAGCTGTTTAATCTTCGAAAGGTTGTGGCAGTTTCCCACGAATACCTATCTCTATTATACAGCTACTTATGAAAGGCAATCAGTTATTACACACGACAAATGTTAAGCTCATGAAGAATTCATCAAAACACATTGTAAACCACAAGAAACAGCAGAGGCAATTCGACAACCTTCAGATCTTTAGGAATATAAGAAATGAAAAAGACGTTTACCGAGACTATAAAATAACAATAGAACATAAAACACCAGTCAAAACTCCACACAATAACAAAACTTAACTAGGTGGGGTAGGTGCCTTTACATTTTTCCTGGACATCATCTTAGCCTTGAGGTTGTTCTGAGGTCCGGTAACAATGGACAAAGAACGAAGTTTCTCCATGTTCACCGCTGTAGATAGAGTCTCTGTAGACTCGACCTCCTGGATTGCAGGCTCCAGTGTCTTCCAGACCCGCTTGTAGTAAGTCAGCTGAGCTAGGAGAAGAGACTCCAGACATGGCTCAAAGAAATCGTACTTACCTTTACTGATGCAGCGGAGGTCCTGGGTGGGAGATTACATTTAAATGTGCGAACTACATCTCAGACTGTAATGTTATCTCAGTACTAAGTAGTACTGAGTCAGTACTGTGATGTAACGTCTTGGGAACGCCACTTTGCTCCCCTCAGACAGTTGTAAGTTAGGTGACTAAGATTTTGTTTCACCATTTGACCGGGTCGAGGTGGATTCAAGACTTTCAACCATGACCACTGTAAAAAATTTCAAAACTTCTGTGTTAAATTTTTCAATATGAACCGAACCACTGCCAAAAAAAATAGAATTCAACTCGAAAAAAAGTGGAAAACGGAAAAATTAGTGATAACACAATCTATATTATATAGCTACATACGTTGAGCAAGTTTTCTTGCGTTTTGGCGTGTTTTTCCGTCGCTTCCTTGTGCAGTTTGACGGCGTTTTTGTACTTCTCTATTGGTATTGGATACTGGTTGTAGTACTTGTCTACTTTCTTCTTCAGCTGCAGGAGAAGTGTACTCGGGGTTTCAGTGGTATAACATTTTGTTTGGAGAATTATTTTGAGTATTGTAGTACTCACACTTGGAGTACGAGTGTAACTGATTGTAATATCCGGAAATGTCTACCTACTTACATTGTCAGCTTCAGTTTTTGCCTGAGCTCGTTTCTTTGTAGCCCCATTCATGTTGTTGAACAAAGAGTGAAGTCGCTGCATAGAGGCCTGTGTAGTCAACTGTACGTCATCCAACTGAGGAATTCATTTGTTAACTTGGTACCCATTATCATTGTTAACTTGGTAACCATCATCAGTAACCTAGTATCCATTTATTTAGTAATCGTAACAGTTTTAATAACCTAATAAAGGTTATCAGTTCCTACAGAGGATAACCCTCAAAAATTTATGATCTACTACTACTACTACGAAAATGTGATCTACTATTTCGATTTTAAGGTTAAAGAGAAACCTAAAGTAAGGGAACTGTGGAGTAGCATGGTGAAAGTTAAAGAGTAACATAAAGTAAGGGATCTGTGGAGTAGCATAGTAAAAGTTAAAGAGAAACCTAAAATATGTGATCTGTGGAGTAGCATGGTAAAAGTTAAAGAGTAACATAAAGTAAGGGAACTGTGGGGTAGCAAGGTAAACCAACCATTTTGTGACGTTGAGTGGTAATAAGATCTACACATCTCGTCAGAGCAGAGGGGTCCAGTCCTATCTTGGATACTTGCTTCAAGCAACTCGACATTTTGTTCTGCCCCTAAAAGACGGGATTTGTGAAACATACATATACATAAGTATTGCTGGACCATCACTTAATTGCTTAGCTCTATTCTACAACTGAAATGAAATAATGAACTTATGGAAAACTTTGAATTTTTTATATTTTGGAACTTGGAATGTTCATCGGAGCTTAAAGGTTCTTATAATTAAAGCAACAAGTTATAATAACCGGCCGAAAATTCGCATGTAGTGTTCTTTTGAATATTATGGAGTCTTGTCTACTCAACTGATGATGACCCTTTCTGACCCGTATAAAGCTAGTCGGGAAATTTTGCATTTCAATTGTTGTAAATTACGAACTTTCGTCATATCTTCTAATATTCTCACATCAACCCGTATATACGCTGTTGACTTTGCATGCATACTAATCTGTTTTCTACCTTTACTCTTGATGTATAATATTGTTACTATTTCTACGGCAGGCTGTGTTCTTACTCGATCTCGCAACGTAGTTGTGGTTGGTCATAGTTATCCCAACAATAGGTGAGGAAATATTACAACAATCAATATTCACCTTGCACAAGTTAAGCTGGCTAGTCTTCCAAGACTTGATACCGTTGCTGAGTGCTTGTGTTCTCTTCTCTAGTTTCCGATACTCCGCAAACAATCGCTCCTCCTCGGTCTGAGGCTGCTTCTTCCTCCTGAAGAGCGAGGCCATGTCTTTCTTGGAGATAACACACTCCCGCGTCAGGGACAACAAGCTTTACACACTCAGGTATTGTTTCTTCATGTCATACTGTCATCCTAGCTAAAAAGCTTTATTTCAAGGAAGGTCAAATAATAGCGTTACGTTTAGCAAACAATAAACCTCGATTTAGCGAGAAATAGGAGGGAGGGGGTAAAATATACCCTAAATTCTCTCATTTTGATAAATGTTTTCGCTATTCTATTATACATAAGGATTAAGGCAAAGTTGGAAAATACAAGTATGATATCACTTAAGCATATGCTATAGAAAACATATGGCTATAGAAAATATTTTAAATTAAGGAGACACTTTTGAAATTGTACAGGTAGGTATATCATAATTTTAAAAAGGCGATTCGGATGATTAGAACCAACTGATCAATAAAAAGTCCAAAAACTAATTTTGCAATCTCTGCCACTACAGATGATTCTGTTATCGAAAGTAATCATATCGGTGATAGTTTCCGGACAATGAGCCTCAACAAGACCGAGAAACTTGTACTTCTTGACACTGTACAGTCTCAAACCGCCATCCCACCCAGACGCGGCAAACAGCTTTCCATCTGGCCGAATCCGGATCTGACTTGACCCCTGACACTTTAAAGGAATAGTGTAGGGTGTTTCTGCAGAGATCTTCTCCTTGCTGGAGCTGGAATTTAGTGAACCGACTATTGTCTCAAGAGGACTGTTAGGCTGGTTTGTTTTGGAGGGTGTATCCTGTAAGGAGTTGTCAGATGCTATCCCCTCTGTTGTGAGGGATGTTATCTTGATGGTAGAGTCTGGGGAGGATGATATGATCTTGTTGTCTCTGACATCCAATGTAGTCACTATCTCATCGTGTACTTTCACTTCCAATACCTGATGTTTGTTGGACTGTTTGTATCACTGTTGTTTATAATAGTGAATTATTCAATACTCCAATAAAAGTAAGCCAAATGCTGCCAAGCAACATAGAAAACATTGCGAGCAAAAGTAGCAACTTAATATTTCAGTAATTAAAAGAGAGCTCAAGTTTATACAACATCCACTTTATAGAACATCCACTTTATAGAAACACTTTAACAATGAAATTTGAACAAAGAAGAATAGTGACCTGAGTAGAGAGATTCCGCCGGTCAAGCAAAACAATATGACCACTTTCATACCCCAGATAAACGTAGTTGCCGCTAACTGTCAAGCTCCAGCACATTCCTGAATAGAGATTAAGAGCCTTTTTGGCAGTAACTTGGTATATTGTAATTACAAACATTGAAAACCTGGAAAGCTACAATACAAGTTTTAAAGTTATAACAGCACCCTCCACCTTTTCTGTTAAAATCCGCAGGTTGAAAAGTCTTCACAACGTTTAACTTGACGGCATCGACACATGCAACCTGAAAATTATGGAACTGTTACAATCGCTGACTCTCAAAATTCTCAATTCAGATACATACACTATTCTGGCAATAGACAGGTGTCGATAAAGCTCGGACAACATCAACACTCTAAACAAGAAGTGCGGCCGCTTTCACTGTGTCAGGCGACCGCTGAATTTCCCGTATCAATTATCATGCCGTCGCTTTTTGTAATTAAAATTCTCGAAATAAGGAATCATAATACGCAACCACTAACCACACGTAATTTCGGTTAATTTTCATAGTTCTGGCTCTGCACGTGTAAATACAGACGCGCGAATTAATACAGCCGTTCAATGTATGATTTTAAAATTTCACTCTGCACGCGCAAAGTTTGAACACTATCGCGCGTTCTTTTCATTGTTTTATTTCAAATATCGTGAGTCTGTATGGCGTCGTTACAATTAAATTGTCTGTGCTACCGTTACAATGTATTCATAGTCATACTGCGTTGTGTTTATACTTTATACTTATAGCGTTATGTAAGTTTGTCGTTAAATAGATTTGTACCGTGTACGGAGCTGAGATTAAAATCGTGTTACATTCTTCTTTCAATCTGTCAAATTTCGACAAATTACTCAATAAAACTAAAGTTCTTAGAATTTTGATCATTTTTCTTGATGTTAGGCAAATATACATAAATTTTGTAATGATTATGTATATCTAAAGTACATTCTGCGGCCTTGGGCAGTTAAAACCTATAATCTTATTTGTATACATGATAAGTTTGATAAAGGAGCGCGGACGTACGTACGGACACTTTTCGAGCTAATATTCCAAACTTACGCTGTCGATCGCCAACCCTTGTTTTGTACTTTTTGTGCACGTGCACAAAACGTATCAAAACAATCTTGCCATTTGGGCCCTTCGGGCCCAAATGGCAAGATACGGGAAAAAAGAATACCTTGGACTTCTCATCTAGCCCAAGGAAGCAATGTCGCTGATCGTCTGACAGAGCGAATCTACAGAAGCCAGTACTGGGAACACTACAGGACCTGACACACTGCCCCTCCTTCCAGAGTGCCAGTCCTCCTTCTCTCCCCTGTGACATGACTCCTCCACCATCCAGTGCCTTTAGTCCCATTACCTGAGCTGCATGCTTATCAAATATCAGAGAGGTTCATTCCCAGGTTTTTTATCCGTTTGGAGGTGTTAATAGATTAACCCCAATATCAGCCCAAATATTAAGTTATAAAAGCTACAATATCTAAACCACTTTAGATTCGGTACATCCGAAGAAGGTTAAATATGGTAAACTTTCAAACCTTTATGAGCGATCCACGAAGCTGTTGGCCTCATAATCTGAGTATCATATAGCTTTATGTTTCCCTCCTCCGAGCCTGTTACCAGGATGGTATTCTGTCTGCAGAGCGAGGTTACGATACTCTCACCTCTGATTACATAATCCGGCCTTGCTACTTCAGTCATTTCTAATTGGGAAAAAGGCATTAAATGTCATACAGCACAAGTTGGTAAGGCAAAACTTCAATGGATTTTTATCAATTTAAGCAATACAGTTTCACAATTTTACATTATAAAGTGTTAATCAGATCTAGAGTAAATTGTGAGAGTCATTTAATGAGACAGGGTTAGCACACAATATGTAATCCTTAATATGTATATAGTTTTAACCGATAATTTCAAAATCGCTAAGATATTGAATTTAAATATCGTGTGTCAGAAGAATTTCGGTTGGAAAGATTTTTAATTAAAGTAGGAATCCTATCGCTAAACAACTTATTTGCATTGGCCCAACGACTAGCCATTATTAACGTGCATTCATGAAAGATGCAATAACTTTTCCGTCACTGATCTCGTGGTGTACCAGGTGTAGGGGTAGGTTTCCGAAGTGACTGTAATGTACCCGGTTCGAGCCTCTTCACAAGCACTTAACGTGTTCTTAACGTGTTCCTCTCGGACAATTATTTTACCTCCCAATATTGAATATGCCCCGAGTGCATATATCCTCTTGTTCTATGTTAGCCAAAATTGTTCTATGTTAGCTTTAATACCGATCAAAATGTAAAATTATGCAAAAATCAACTAGCCATTTTAAACTTCGGATTCCTAGCCACTTTTAAAATTCCTGTCACTGGGGGAGAGACTAGCAGACCGGGAAAATAAAACATAAAATTAACTTAAAGATAATTAACCAATCCAATCAAAGAAGTACAAAAATAAAAACTTAAACTGAATCAAACAGAAATTTTAAGAATTTTTACCAAAGACTTCAGTCTGGGTATTTTTAAATCGTCAATCGACCATTTAAAGTTAACTCAACACAGAGTTAAATAATTTCTTTATTTATTTGTGTAAAAAACCAACCACATTTATTTTTTATATTATACTTTCTACATAATAATGTATACATTCTGTTTGAATTAAAAGACTCAAATTCTTCAAAAATCCAAAGCTTTAAAGTAAGAAATTGCAAACATTCATATGATGATAATTCGTCCACATTCGACTGATATTCACTTTTTAAAAAGTTGAGTTTTCAGAACACTATAGTGTTTTTCATGATGCCATCAGAGGCTAAAATGGCAGCAGATAAAGACTGAAGAAGCCCAATCTTGTCTTTCCTACCATAAACCAGTTTTCCATACTCCTTTAATTTTTTTGTGAGATCCGACTCAATATTGCCGCATCTAGTTTGTAATGAATCAAGCTCCACAGTTCGCTTTACTTTGGCCATGTCTCTATAGATCTGCTCAATTTCTGAATACTGTGTGTAGATGTAATTTTTCACCTCATCAGTAGGGATGATATGATTCTTCTGTATATCTTCAAAATTGGAATCATTCACAATTATGAGGCAAAGATGCTTCAGCATGGATATGTCGAAGTCAGGTTGTTTAACTTGTGAAACAATTATTTTAATAGAGGAGCAGCGGGACTTGATCACATGAATAAATTTTCCAGTAGGATCAGATGGCATGACGATAAGAGGAATTTTCCTCAACTTTGTGCTATCATCCTTAGTCAAAGTGAATACAACTTGCACCGGAAATCTCAACGCCTCACAAAAGTGATCTACCGACTTCATAGCAAAAACACTCTTGGTTTCACTGCTACATGGTTCTGTTCCAAGTTTTTCTCCAAGATCATATTGTCCAAAACCCCTGTTGATATTGATCATGTAACAAAGTTTTCTGTTTCTTAATTCATCAACAGAATTAAAGAAAACGCCAGCATCCCTTTCATCAAGTGGTTTGAAGCACTCACGTATGATGCCTAAATATCGATTTTGTAGCTTTTCTGATGCAGTTCTACGAAGTGGAGAAACCTCTCTAAATGTGGATGAAAATGTAATCTTGTTATTTATGTTTGATCCCATGATAGCATTAGCCTCTCTTGAGTTATGTAAATGTAAGATGTCATCAGGAGTTGATGCAGCAAAGGCAGCACAATTACAAGCTATATAGACCAGAGTGCAGCCTATGCTCCATAAGTCTATATTTTCACTATACTTTTCTTTCACCTTAGCACTCCATTTTGATCTTTTCTGGTTTTCTATATAGCGACCCAACATGTATGTATCCATGTATTCAAGAGAGCCTGAAATAAGAATTCATCAGGCAAAGAAATAAGATAAGGAAATAAGAATACTGTTTGAGTTCACAGGGTTGAAGCATTTCAAAGATCATAATAGTTTGTCATAATAATTACAATGAGGAGTTGGTCCAGTAGAAGAATGGCCAAGTTTAACTCCGATCCCTTAAGCACTATTTATGATGTGAAGTAACACATTCCTGTTTATGATTGTCTTTACCCTATACCACCTTACTACACCACTACAAGGAGCATTCTAGAACTGGTTGATCATTCATGTAGCACATTTAAGGCCAATCAAGCATAGATCAACTGTATGACCAGCTAGATGCCCCTACTAGCTTAGTGCAATCGTTTGATAACTATCATTAGTTGGATAAAACAATAAAAGATTGACTTTTAATTTAAACATGTAACTTGCCTTTTGTTAAATAATTCAACACAACAAGATAATTTGAATGAAAATAGCTTCTTGCCTGCTATGGATGTCAAAACTGCAGCAGAGTTGTCAGGATTACTTTCATCAACATACTGTTTGGCTGTTCCCATGTCTGCTAGTTTGTAAGTACGTGATCCTGATCAAAACAATAGGTAAGAAGGTAACAATTTAACTTTCTACTTTTTAAGTTGTTAGAGATCAGATCCTCTGCAAATGTGCAAATATTGTGTAAAACATGCTAGAATACCAGCAAAACTTAAGCCAAGGGTGAACAGTAAATGGCCTTGACCATGGTCAATATCTTAACCAACAAATTATCGAGTTTATATTCACAATTGTTCATAAATTACCATCCTTGTTGCTGAGGCTTATCATAATATTGTCAGGCTTGATGTCTCTGTGGGCAAATTTATTATCTCGTAGATGTTTGTATCCCGCAGAAATATCTGAAATTTTAAATTGTATTTCAAGCTTTATGACATTTAATTCAATAGTAGTAAAATATTAGATCTATTACATTCAATACCTAAACCAGAAATCAGTCCCTTTCTGAGCTAGCTAGTCCCTTTTGCGGGCTAGCTAGTTTGCCTCAATTCCATTTGGTAGGTGTCTAGGTTAGTTTGTTTCTTGTTGAATCAGTACTGTAAGCTTTGAGACTGGGTGCAGTAATGCCCCAGAGGGTTCGTAACATCATGAATGCTAACTAAGCTTACCTGATCCTCTCCAACATGATTTTGTTATCCAGTCTATTTGACACAGTCACATAATCACTTAGAAATGAAGGAGAACTCTTTAAAGCTTACCTAGAAGAGCTGCATGAAAGTCATGAACTTCAACACCAAAAGTGTTGAAAAGGTTATTATTCATATAGTCCATAAGACTTTCACCCTGACAGAATTCTAATATCATGTACTGATGTTTGTCTGATTCAGCATCTGAAAACAAACAAATAAGTATGTGTAAATGCAAAATTGTATTAATTATAAAGACAAACATATTTATCAAATCCTTTCTACAGCATCATTAATCGTCTTTGAATGGTTGGGAAAGTATCAATGGAAGAAAAGCATACGGTCTAGAACTTGGATGATGTTGGGATGTTTTGGCAGCTTTTTCAGTATGTCTATCTCTTTTCGTAGCACTTGTCCTTGTTTCACATTTTTGGGTTGCTTGATGGCAACTGATTCTCCAGTTTGTTTATCGTATCCCTTAAATACTGTAGCAAAAGATCCGTCTCCTAATACTACACGTGAGTTTATGTAGCCACTTTTTTCCATGGGCTGAACCAAGGGATATTCGATTTACTCTTTCAGAACAATAACTAGTTTAAACAAGGCAGTGCCATCATAAAATTCATATGGCTATCACACATTTCATCTCCGCACCCCCCAAAAACCCAATTTTTTAGCAGTCATTTACATATCATGCATGACCTCACTTCGATAAAATTTTCTCAGAATTCAGCAATAATGAATAGTACCACTGAGTGACGATAATGCGAAAAAAATATTTTCCATGTGTATCTGTACTAATCGGTTTTATATTCTTCTATCTTAGGGATCTACAGATCAGCTTTCAAAAATTTATCTTGTTGACCCACCTAGGGTATGACCTTCTTGGTCTCATTTTGAAATGTTTCTTATGTAAGCAGGGTCCAGAGTAATAGATCACGTGCAACATATACCCCAACAGATGTTCTGGATATCCTGTTACCTGTACTGAAATTGGAACTCAAATCTGACCCCATGTTCCCTTCCTGATTTTTATGAAAGATCCATATCTACTGTCTTTACAACAGGGCTTTATAATAGGGCGTTTCATTGGTATAATTTATATTGGAGTGCTATTGTTGAATTCAGCTTCTGGTAAAAAGTCTGATATCAAATTATTTTAGTCTGAAGATTGTTTGTGGACTATAGCCTGTAGGCTCCAAAGGAGGTCTGCTCAAAAAATCTTTGTTCATAAGCAGCACACAAAATGGTGCCATAACAAGGGCCCGCTGGCCTGCTGCAGCCTATCAATTTAGGGTAAAATCGCCTAAAAATGTGGGACAATTTTAAGAATATCATAGGTATTCTAATATTTTCAACACAACAATCATACAATTAATTCAAGAAGGAAATTCTCTGAGGGTTGCCTGGGGACCTCAGTCTTGGTTGCTTAGCAACAAAGATCGGAAAAGACTGTAGAAAGAGTCACACAGCCCCCAGCAATTTGAGGAGAGCCCTAACAGGAGATGGGCCTTTAGAATTTCTTCAAAATTTGCCAGGCCAGAAATGCGTGAGATCGCATGATTTTCTCTAACCAGAGCCCTTTTGAGCACATCGCATGCCACCAAAGGTGGCTAGAAAACTGTGTAGCAGACGCTGCATGCAGCGTAAGCACCTATAAATGATATAAATTAATAATAATAATAATAAATTAATGATGTTTATCCACAGCTTCAAAGAGTAAATAATTTAATATTAAAACACTTATGCACAGCTGTGAGTGAAACCATAAAGAACTGGATGCTATAATTTTATATTAGTAATATCACTATTAACTGTAATCTATTATATCAAAGTTTAAAAAAAAACTGGGACAAAAAATATAGCAGATGCTCCAGGAAAATATAAACCAAAATGAAATCAATAAACTGTAATAAGGGAAGTTGTCTGTAATAAAAAAAGTCATATAAACCCATAAAAGCTAGAAATTAGTCTACTCATAAAATTATTCAATTCATAAACTTTTATTACTGATCCTGGTCAACAGGTGATTCTTAAACAACTTATCTGAAAACT
>JH153936.1:41658-54940 GCA_000226015.1 Mnemiopsis leidyi | reverse complement strand
AGAGAGAGAGAGATTCAGATAGTCAAAAAGTAAACATTTCTACCTGTTTGAGATTCGAACGGTAAATTGTTCTGTATATACTGTTAAATCAACATTTCATTTCAATGCTAAAAACATTTGCCCAGAATTAAAAATCACAAACATATAAAGGGCGTATCAAATGTCATCGTTAAGTTCTGGCCTGTTTTCGAAATCAAAAAGCAATAAAAAACTCCCAGAGTAAGGAGCACTGTCATAAAACTGAAAGCTTTTTGTTTCATTTTCGTTACAAGTGTAATCTCTGATATTGAAAATGCTTACTGTCGAATGTTGAAAAAAAACTATAAGTGAATCTATGTAGTGTTGCAGTTGAGTTTGAAAAGACTTCCCAAAAGAAGTTTTTATATCCAATCTACTGCATATATTTAAAACTTGATACTTACATCAAAACAAAACACTAAGTATAGCACTTAATAATTATAATGCCTTGAGCACATGAAAAAGTTTAAAACTTACTGAAGGCATTACTTATTAATCTACTTAGAATAAAATACTACCATCAATCGATATTCTTCGAGCATTGGGTCATCATTAAAAATAAAAACAAAATAGGGCATACCTTTATCTTTATACATAGTGAAAAGCAGTAAAACTCAGTAACACGTTCTGCAATCACATTCGTCAAATCAGAATTCAGTTAAATGTTCATTAATGGAAACGTTGGTTGAAAACAATGCAAATTTATTTAAATAGAAATATGCTACTTATTACCGCACGTGATTCATAGAGGTTTATATATAGCATTATTGGTTCTCTCCCTTTTTTAAGTAAAATTCGAAGAACATAATCGGCTAAATTTCGTACAACTACAAAGTAGCATTTACCAAGTCTTTCTGAATCCCGCTCCTTGATTGGCGGCGAAGTCTAAAAAAGTTTCACCATTTTCTTGGCTCTGAGTTGTTTCCAACGTGGTAATGCGTCGTAGTCAGACAGCGTCATACCAAACAGCTCTAAGAAATCATCGTCCGTCAGGTATCGCTGAAATTTAAATCCGATGTGATCACAATTACAACATTTAAATAGCAAGCTCATTACTCATTAGCTGCAAACCATATGTAGAATTTAAAAAGTAAATAAATTTCAAAGCAATGCTCTGTCTGCCAGTGACAACCGTCAAGGTGACACGGTAGCGGCTATGGAAGGGTTACATTTCAGATTTATAACCTCTTTGTTGACAACATCTACACCCTCAGGGACGATCTTCTTGACAAGGATTTCGTAGGGATATTTCTTAGAGTACTTAGCGAGCTCCTCGTTCAAACTGAGAACTCCGTTGCAGTCACCTCCGAAGTGCTCCTTTACCAACTCCTCGTATGTTTTCCCGCCCTAATCGGAGAACGGCAAATTTTAGGAGACATCCCTTTTCGATTACTGCAATATTGTTGAAAAGTTTAATGGTGGCCTGTAAGTTCAGTGTATTTAAAGTTACACAGACTACTGAACTAGAAGTTGAAGTTACATACCGCCCATTTTCTGGGGTCCCAGGCCTGGAAATGTCCGGTAAACTTGGGCGGTTCGAAGCCCATCTTGACAACGAACATCTCCACGTCGCTCTCACTTCGACCTGAGGGGTCGTTCTTAATGAACTCCTTCGCCGCTATCAGACTCTGCTTCTTCTCAATTTCGTTTGCTCCTTTTCCAATCCACACGTAAAGCTGAAATCAAAAGATTTGTTATTCAGTACGTTAGATGTCATGTAAGGTGGCGGATTGACAAACAAGTACATCCAGAAAAAACAAAGAACGGTTGGGATGGTTGCCCCACCCTTGAAAACAACTGACAAAAACTCACCGTATTTCCTACATCTAATAACATCACGTCGTCTTCAATGAGATCGTCCTGGTTAAAATGATATATCTCTTCTACAGAGAAGATTCCAATAGCGTTACTCAGCTGGAAGAGTCTTGGGGGTCGCTCGTTCACGAGACTCTCAAGTTCTGCTCCGCTGGCGTACTCGGCCTTTCCTCCCAACACCTCCCAAAACTCATCCGGCTCATTTCCTTCTTCCATCTCTATCGTGTTTACTGAAAAAGAGTGATGTTTTAGCTAATGTGTGTCAACTAAGAGGATAATGTTTTCATGTATAACTATAACATACTCCATTGAACTATGAGTATGGCAAAACATATTTGTTTCGTGATACGATTGATTAAGTGCTTACTCGCCGGTGTGTCAAGGGCGGTGCTATAAAGGGAGGCGCACTACCTTTAAGAGTGGTTTAAGCTAGGACCTGCCACCCTATTACATAACTCTAAGTCTAAATGGCACAGAAAGAAAATCTCCATGGAGATTCTTTAACTTGGAGGTTTCTAGCTTCATTCTGTCAGCAGCATTTAATGTGCTACCAATCGGACAAGATGATGTGGTGTGCGCCAGGCAGAACAGTCCACTAGTTTAGGTTAAATACTGCTGTCCAACTGGTTGTGGTAATGTGGTACAGATCGTATTGACTCTGCTCTTGCGTTAAGAAGGTCTAGTGACAAAACTTTAAGATTGCTGTACAAGGTCCACATTATTGGACAATGTTATAGACGACGCAGATTGGGTGGTCACTGGAAGCCGGTATTTGTATACCCGGTATCGGTATCGGTTGACAAACAGCTTTCAACTCGCATCGCTACTGTCGACAAACAGCTTTCAACTCGCATCGCTACTGTCGACAAACAGCTTTCAACTCGCATCGCTACTGTCGACAATCAGCTTTCAACTCGCATCGCTACTGTCGACAAACAGCTTTCAACTCCTGTTCCAGACCACGACCCTTAAACTGCCAAAACGACACTCCACATCATCTTACAGATCCTCAAGCGAAGAGCAGCACAAGGAGACCTCCCAAAGAAATATTTAGTAAATCTGCGTTGAATTAGTTTCCGGATTGTGGTTGACTGGTTGAAGCCATAGCGAACATTGGGTGCCAGGGATCCTCTCTCAGCCGCATGGCTCGACGCAGCAAACATGCCCAAGCCTCTAGCTCACATCCTGCTAACCCCCCGGAACACAGAGAGAATTTTCGGACAGTCTGCTTCGGACAACAGTCCGGTTACCGGTTGTAGTAACGTGCGACTTTGCAACGTGGATACTGGATTGTCTATTGTATGGTGGCCATTGTGTACTCTGGGTTAGCTGTGAGTAAGGTAAGTAGCATTAGCATGACTTAAAGTTGTACATGTCCCGAGATATGTGTTCCCTATCGGATATAACAATACGATTGTCTAAATCAAGCAGTATGGGTGGCGACTCGCCACTGGCGAGGGAGATTTGGGCCTTTGCAGTATAGAATAACATCATAATGTATACATATACTTTATACATATGTACATAAACCTATTTACATAAACACATATTTACATGAACACATATATTCACATAGAAAAATTTTATGGACGTTTTTGGCGTCTTAGCAATCTCAAAACTACCTCTACAGTCGCCTTGAAACTTTAAAAGGTTATTCCAACTATCGAACTTGACGTAAACAAAGAGTCTCAAGAATATTTACTAAGCTTAGCAGAGTCCACCTACGGCACACAGAAAAATTGAACAAAATTTTAAGGACTTTTTCTGGCGTCGTAACCATCTCAAAAACTACCTCGAGAGTTGCCTTTCTTTCAAGAGGTTATTCCGACTATCGAACTTGACGTAATCGAAGAATATCACGGACATTGCAAAATTTTGGCTGACTCCATACTTCATTTATTTACATAAGCAATTATGATCAAGGATTCCAGTAATTTTTGAGACACTTTTAAGAGTTTTCCAAGGCCACTTTGGAGTCATTTTCAAGCCCAAACTAGCTATAGTAGCTACTTTGCTCTGTATAATTTGAGAAAAGTTTAATCAGAACCACATCGAGCTAGGTACAATTCTTGGAATAATGATTAGGTCTAACTTATATGATAGCTAGATATAGGTATAATTTTGGGTCGTGACCTTAAAAACCTAGGAAATCCTGTAACTCCGGCGTTTTCAAGTTTTTTAAGGTCGCAATTACAATTTATGAAGTTTTTAAGATTTTCCAGGATTCTCAATGTTTTCAAGGTCACTGGTAACCCTGAGTATGATTAATAAGTTGTAAGTAGTAACAGTTACTATACCAGATAAAGGTGAAGCTCCGATAAGACTCTGTCTGTCAAGTTTTTGAGATAACATTTTGGCGGTGTACTTCTCTTCAGCATCACAGCCCTGTAGAGGTCCGAAGTAAGTTACAGATATCACCAGGGTTACACCTCCGCGCTAAAAACTTGGTTATAGTGGGTTAGCATTTTTGATATGAAGTTATTTGGGTGCTGACACCTACTATTTTATTGCAATAACCAGCACTAATAACACAAATGTAAAAGCATGATCCACTTTTCACAGCACTCAGCTTACGTCATCTAGAGGGTTCACTCTACGCTCCACATGCGGACGGGACTGATGTAAATAACCGTGTAAAGTGTGAGTGTGGGGGTGGCATATGCTGAGGTAACCGGGTAGAGCTATTATCGGCAACGGCATACACAATAGCAACTATTGTAACTAAATTACTATACTAACCAAATCACTATACACACTTCTGACAAATAGTTTTCAACTAAATCTCTGGATCAAAAGTGTACGAAGGTAAACAAAGGCCAGCTATATAAAGACATGCATATCTCCCTGCAGCTATGGTAACTCAATTATCTCCGTAACTGTGGTAACTAAATAATCTCCGTAACTATGGTAACTAAATAATCTCCGAAACTAAGGTAACTTGATAATCTCCGTAACAATGGTAACCTAATAATCTTCGTAACTATGGTAACCTAATTATCTTCGTTACTATGGTAACTTAATAATCTCTGTTACTATATAAACTAAATAATCTCCGTAAATATGGTAACTTGATAATCTCCGTAACTATGGTAACCTTATTATCTTCATTACTATGACAACTAAATAATCCCCGTTACAATAGAAACCAAATAATATACGTAACTATCGTAACTATCTACGTAATCTACGTAACTATCGTAACTATGTCCGAAAATATGGCGACTAAATAATCTCCGTAACTATGGTAACTTGATAATCTCCGTAACTATGGTAACCTTATTATCTTCATCACTATGGCAACCAAATAAGCTACGTAACTATCGTAACTATCTCCACAAATATGGTGACTAAATAATCTCCGTAACTATGGTAACTATACCCTGAACCCTGTTTCTATTTACCTTTCCGTACCAGATGTAAGTTTTATACTGTCCTAAGTAGACGAAAGAATCGTTGCTGTTCAGGCTCTCAGCTTTACAAAACACTTCTATTGTCCGGACATACTCCTCAATACATTTGACGTGGAAGAGGCGGGATTTAGGCGCTGAGGGGAGGGGGGTTTAGTTACATTTACTAATTTAATAACAGAGTGAAATAGAAATTAATTTAATAACAACTATAACTAATTTAATAACAACTAATTTAATAAAAAAGTGAAATAGAAATTAATTAACAGACAGACTAAACGGCAAGCAAAGAAATAATAGACAAACGAACAAAGAGACAAACAAACAAAAATAGACAAACAAACAAACAGATGGTTAAAATGGAAACAAAAAGTTCATACCAGAGTGACCGTTCTCGGCTTGCTGGTTCTTGAAGCCACAGTCCACTCCCCCCTGTAAAATTGTTATTCTCCGTCCGAAACACCTCAGGAAATGTAAGGGTTCTTTACCCTGGACTACCCGGACCATATGTGAAGACCAGCCCACTTCACTGTCAATACGGGTAGCGTGTAATGCTGCCGCTCCTCGCTCGTCTGTAGTACTGTGTGATCCCTGTAGGGTTACCGTGAAGTAAGTTCCGTGCAGTTACTTAACTGGTTACTTAGGAGGTTACCATGGAGATTCCATGGAAACTACTGAAGATCTAATTTAGAATTTTACTACAAAGGATACGATAGAAGCAATTGTAGTACAGTAGTAACAGGGTATAGACTGTGGTAACTGTTTACTGTAGTGATACTACAGAAGTAATAAAACTGTAATAATACTTACTACGGAGATTACAACCAAAAAGACTAGACACTACGTTACCATTGAAAGTCACCAGTGAAATTGAGTGATGACTAATGAGGTACTAATGAGATCGAGTGGCCACCAAGACTCGACTTACTAGCCAGAAGTATACAATGAAACTCTCGTGGTTCCTCCCCGGCTGAATGTACGTGTAGAGAACGATGTAACTGTCTCCGTCCCAGAAAATCCCGTACGTCGACTCATCCACCTCCTCGAGTTCGAACTTTTCCACCCGCCAAATCTAGAAAGTAGATTTAAGTGAGTAGAGTGGGGTCTGGAACTGTTTTACCGAAGATTTACAATAACGATGTATGTTAAATGATAAGATAGATTTACATAATGAATGAATAAAAGCCGCTACCTTCAATTTACCGCTGCCGTCGTCCTTAATATCATCGTCTTTCTTCTCCTCCGCTCTCTGTTTCTTAAACAGACCACTCAGGTCTATCTGGGGGACCTTTATCTTCTCAGGGATAACAGCAGACTTGGATACCTGTCTGTCTACTTTGGGACGAGGCCAGTTCGAGAAGCAGCTCTGAAAGAGATTGTCCTCAGCCCCCTCCACGACCCGACAGAGCGGCGTCCATGTCGGGTACCCCTTGTCGTTAGTGAACTTCTGAGCGTGCGAAAAAGCCTGGCGTCGCTCCTGCTGGGTTGCTCCTTTTCCGATCCAAGCGTAAACTCCGGAAGGCCCCATGTCGAGGATAAAGGCGTCGTCAGAGTCCAGCAAACCGTGGTCCAGTGGAGCGTTACCGACCGGGGTGATTTCTAAAGCTCCAGTCTCGTCACAGACTCTGGAAACGGGAAGTAGATAAGTGAGAGTAGTTTTACTAATAGACTCTCGTTACGTGTTATCATGCAGTTTTCTCAAGGCTATCAAGTTGTTGTAAATAAATTCCTGGTCTCAAACATCACGATAAGGTCTCATAACATCACACAGTTCATGACTCCGTTGGCTGAATTAGAGCGCGAGAATACTAATAGTTTGAACAGGAGAAGATAATACTATCAAGTTTAATTGTATCGCTACATCCTTACCGGTAGAGGGTGATTTCCCGGGGAGTCGACTCTGCCAGTTCGTCATCACCGCCTTCCTCCGCAGACTTTACTGTCACCTTCTCTCCGTCTTTTCTATCCAGCTGCAGTGGAGATTTGTCACGTGCTTGATAAAAGAATTTAACGGGAATTTTCGAGATACTTTTTAACTTTAACAAAAAGATTGGGTAAACCAATTAAACTTTAGACAACTTTTCAATGGGTAGTAAGTATATATACATCATATATATATCATATATACATCATATCCCAGTGTAATCATATACCATTATATGCTACCATTACATACCACATAAAAATGTACAACTTTGATTAAACCTGGTCATAGAACTTCTCCCTGAGACGCTCGTCATCAGGGGTAGAGAGTACCATGGTCGCTCTTCCACCCTTCTCCTCGTCCTTGATCTTCCTGGCAAACTCCATACCCTGGTGTGAGGTGTCTGTAACATGGCCGTTGTGAATAGTCCAGGTTAACTAATAATTCCTGGATTAATCTTAAAAATGCCTTGTTTTGCATGATTGCTCGCCGTACATTTACAATGATTTTTAAACGGTTCAAATGAAATGAAAATGTCAACTCTCGGGCCAATACTGATTTTAGAGTCAATTTTCTTTGAATATCAAAATTCTTTCTTACATCCTAACATTCTATCTTAATTACAAATAATTTAAGAAAAATGTGCCTTGCGCATCCTTCTGTTCGAAGTGAGAAGAGATTTCTAAGAAATTTATGATTCATAGACAATCAACACAAACATAACCATTGTGTGAAGATTTGAGAAAGAAGCGAGAAATATGCGACTCTACCTTTATTTTCTCCAGCCGGGAACAATCAGTGCCGACCCAGCACCAGACCGTATCCTTACATTCCAACACAAAGACATCTCCCTCGTTCAGGGATCTCCACGACACTTCCGTCTGAGTAATGCGCACTTTTCGACGTCCCTTTATGTGGTAGAGCTTCTTGCGGAACTCCAGTTTACTTACGTCCACAAACGCTGTTTCGACCCCACCTTCAAGGTACCTGGGAGAGTGGTCAGTAGCTCGTCACCTGCAGATCAGAGTTTGGAACTCTAGATATGAGAGCATGTGGTAAGAGATGTGGTCTGTAAAGTTGGCTGTAAAAATAACGGGAGTACAATAGACTTACTGGATTCCTTGTTTGAAGAGGGACTGGAACCTATTAGACTCGTATCCCTGGACCTCTCGGTGCTGTATTGGTCCACCTCCCAGAGAGTCGTCCAGTTCACACGATTTGATAGCAGCACAGCCCGCCTCATCCTGAATAGGGTAACCTAGCAACCTTGGTATGTTATTTTAAAAACCTAGCAACCTTGGTATGTTAAAAGGTTATTTTAATAACCTAGCCACCATGGTAGGCAATTTCAAAAACCTAGCCACCTTGGCCTGGTAGGTAATTTTAGTAACTTAGCAACCTTTGAAGGTAATTCTAGTAACCTAGCAACCTTTGTAGATTATTTCAACAAACTAGCAACCATGGTAGGTTATTCAAGTTACCTAGCAACCATGGTAGGTTATTTAATAACCTAGCAACCTTGGTGCGGTAGGTAATTTAACTTTTGTAGGTTGTTTTAGTAACCTACAAATCTCATTAGGTTGGTTTTAAATAACTTTGGCCTTGGCAAGTACTTTTTACTTGTGTAGCAACTTTGGTGGGAAACTTTCGATAACCTAATAGTAACTTTAGTAGAGTATTTTAGTAACCCAGCAACCCTGATGGGTTTGGACCTACTACTAGTTAATTGGTCTATTCGGATTCATGTATTTTTCTTTAAAATTTTACGACTGATCATATATTATATCTGGGCGCAACCAACGCCAAAGAGCGGGTTGACATTACGAAAATTTGAGTTATCAGAGTGGGCGGTTAGAAAGGATTTCCTTAAGAGAGACTCGGATTGTACTTTTGTGGCCACTCATTAGACATAAAACATGTCTAATAAAGTAATAACTGGGGATATAAGATGCGTCATTAGCTTGTGTGGGCATTCCGCGGTAAGGGCTGGATCACGCTATAAGAAGGGAAGTTGTTATCCCCTCTCTGTGAGATCCCACGTAATCTGATCAGAATATGAACGGCAATGATCTGCTGCAGAGAGGAACAATTATCCAGTCCCAAACTAGATCTCCTTAGCCTAGGCGATAATATGTAGGTATCATGTTTGTATCAAAACCAGAACTTTTCAAGTCATTAAACAAATCTCGTGACTTTCAAAGTTTCTAAAGGGCATCTTCAGATCACATCTAAGCAATTATAGATGATGAAAATGATTACACTTAAGCAAAGGTAGCAAGCTCCAAAATTTAACGTGGTCCAGTGAGAAAAGAGTAGTTCTCATTTCACTTTTCTGTTTTCCTACAGATATCAAAACAATTGTGTAGGATATCAACACTTATTAATACATATGAAATATATTTAACTTATTACACATCAAAACATTTAACTCATCTGAAACTAAAACTGAAAATCAATTTTTGCATAAAGGGCACCGAAAATCGAATTTTCGGAAAATATTTCGAAAAAAAAGAAAGGGGAGCAATTAGGTCCCAATCAATCGAATTGAGCTGGAGACTGTTAGATATTTCTAGCTGAAGGTAATTAGTTTATCTTGGGTAATAGGGGGTGTAATATTCACCAGCTAGTCAGTCTATTTCAATTCTAACACTCCTAGGATAAAGGCCAAAAATCTCCGGGATTTCTCGACCGAATTTCACGAGGATATAGCGGAAATTATAGGAAACGATTTAACTTCTCTTTATCCGCTTGCAAGTTCTGAATTAGGATTTGGAGATAATGTGACATATAAGAAACGTCCTATTTAGTTAATGACGACCTCCAAACTTTATACGCATCGATTGAACAGAAACCGCGTCACTGTATTGTTCATAAGTATATAGTCACGATGCAATAGCCAGTAAGACAAAATTGAATTTTAACTAGAAACTCATTCTTGTCTTACTAGAAACTTGCTATGCTATACTGCAGTTGGTGTCCTGGTAGAAAATCGTATAGTTTAGGACGTAGTTAACGCAGAATGTTCCAGATACCGGATACTTTTCACAAGACAGTACTGAAGCTCGAACATATTCTATTTCACTATTTGTCCAGGTCTATAAGATTGCTATCCTTGCTACGGAGACTGCCGTATTTCTTGATGGCGGGGAACCTGTACTTGGCCCCTGAACTGCTCCCTCTCTCCGGAGAGGCAGACTTGCACCGGGGAGCATAGCTGGACCAGGGGCGACGTTGCACGTTAACGTTAAAGTTGGAGGGTTCAGGAGAGAGTATCTGGAGGGGACGAGAGAAGAGACGTCTAGAGGAGGAGGTGGAGGAGGGGTAGGTGAACTGGTTGAGATCGTACACTCCGCTGGTGCTGTGATCGGAATAACATCTGCTCCTGGTCCTTCCCCTTCCCCCTCCTGGTGTGGGACTGGTACTCTTCTCCTTGTCCATGTACCTCTTTACAAACCCTCTAGTGAACTCCTTGTTTAGCCTCTCCAGCTTGTCCACCTGATCTTTAGCTACTCTCGCTTTAGACACCGCCAGTTTCTGTTCCGTGATAATCCTAGCTGCCATGTGCAGAACAAAGGCTTTCAGAAGTTTGCGTTTGTTGTTCACCAAGTAAGGACTTCCACACGTTTTGGCGATACTAGCAGCTTTTTTCAGAACATCAGTCTTCTCTGCGGTGATCTTGTTAGCAAAACCAGCAGCAAACTTCCTCATCATCTGACTCTTCTTCTGTTCCTTTTCAAATATTCTCTTGCCAAACTTCTCTGCAAAGCTGGAGAACCTCTTTTTCTTCTCCTCTGACTTGCCATACTCTTCATTGTTGAAGTTCTCAGACTGATGTCGTCTGACTCCTGAACTGAGGTTCTGGCAGGAGGAAGCTATGGTTCTGCTCATCTCGCTCTGTGCGAACTCTCTGAGGAGAAGTCTCTCCAGCTCGTCTAGTTCGTCCTGGTGGAGGTCACGTGTTATTACTGGCTTACTGCCAACTCTTCTCAACTAAACTACACCGGAAGAACACCTGAATATGAAAACTGACCTGGATCATCTCGTTCTGGAATCTAAGACTGGAACTGCTCCGCTCCAGAGCGTCCACACGAGCGGTGATAGCCCCCATGGTGGCCTCCTCGTACCGCTGCAGATTCTCTATCCTCATCAGAACTCTGTGTTCTAGATCCTCCAGTTTGCGGACCAGGGTTGCGTTTATGTCCCCGACTATCCGGGTGACCATTTCACTCCGACCAGATGTGAACATTTTACTGCTATATAACGAGTCTCAGAGACAGCCAGGACTACGGGCTGACTCTAACTAAAAAAACAACAAAAACTTACAGTTAATTGGTTTGTACTGTAACAAGAGATACAAACTCTCTCAGGATTACGTAAATTGTTCTGAGAGAGCGGAGGTCTCCGGATCGAGATAACTTTAAAGTGGTTCTGGACCTGCCTGCTCTGGGCGAATAGCAGCTCGGTGTGCTCGCTGTGAGCGGTTTGTGATGTAGTGTAGAGAGGGGATAATACGATAACTGCTACTCTACTTGCCAAACATAAATCAAGATAGACTGCAGGACGATTGGATAAGCAAACCAGCGCGAGCTTCAGCTCAAACTCTTGGCCAATGTTTAGTGAACGATTAACTCTGGGTTTCCATGGCAACCAGTTTAAATGGGCTGCGGTAGTGGGGATTGTGTAAGGGTTATTGTACAGTATTAGAGAGCACCCTACCTACTTCCGGAACATGCCAGTATACAGGGCACATAACAGTCAGCTAGGGCACTAGGAATAGGTAGGAAACACCGGAGCAGGCTTCAGGAGATGATCATGAGCGATCTTAACCGTGATTACAAACGATCCTTAGCATACAGTCCAGAGGCTACTTCATTGGTAGTTCAGTCTGTATCAGAGTGAACTGTGGCTGACGGAGCTGTATTGATGATGCAGATCGGATAATATCTAGAGCCAATGACTTGGACCGCCGAGGAAACATATCGACTGAACATTACAGAGCAGTTCATTGTACTTAATTTGTGGCAATTTGAAATGATCAGAAATTTGGTACAGCAGATCTCATATTCATTCCATAATGTTTGGTCTCAGAACTTTCAAACAATTCCTTCGTTTTTGTCTTTAGCGAAAATAAGGGAAGGAATTGGTTGTTAAAAAAGTTACGGCGATCATGGGTAAACATGGGAATTTGTGATCAGTGATATGAGATTCGATACGGCTGAATATTGTGGAAATAGCCAGGTGTTAATAATAATAATCGTTAGGGTATATGATTATTAATTTGAGGGTGTTCGACCGTGACCTTTTCTAGGGTTTCTGACGGGAGAATTATCCAATATTGATGAAACGTTAATCACATTAAAGTTTTAACACGTCGACTGACATAAATATTACGCACTTTTATGACGACCTTCTTTAAAATATGGGGCAATAGGTCTCAACTTTAATTTCCCAAATTTAATGGATTAATGGAAATATTGATAAATTTGATTTTTATAATCATAAAGCACTGGGTTCATTTTTGATCTGAAATTTAATTACATATTGATTGTATTAAAAGATTACCCAAAATAGCTATTTCGTTAGAAATTTCGTTACTCCTTATCACTGAATGACCTTCAAATAAAATCTTCAAACGCATGCAAATAATTAGGCGCAGATTTAAAGGGGGAATTGTAGCAAACAGGGGTTTGTGGAAGCTAGACAAACGGACTGTACAGTAACCTAAAGCACCCTATTGGGCATCAATTGAACCACTTATTTTTTGTTTCTATGATGACGCATTTTTAAAAATCGCAAAAAGAAAATTTTTCCGAGAATTTGGAAATTTTTGGAAATTTACATTGCATGAATAAAACTCAGCCGTTTCTGGTTGAATCATGCTGAAAATTTGCACGAATTTTATTTATATCTTTGTAAAGCAGCTGTGAAAATTTCGCGAAAAACTGATAAAAGTTGACTCAATGGCACCCGTCCAAAGTTGCCAAGTCCCAAAAATTTCTTTTTTATGTAAACTAACTTTAAAAATTTGCACATGCTACTGTGAAGTGTCAAGCACCTTGAAACTTTGCACACAGGTAGAGGACAGCAATAGAAAAATTTTGATGCTATGAAAAGTCTG
>JH153936.1:12571-41648 GCA_000226015.1 Mnemiopsis leidyi | reverse complement strand
CAGTGGTAGTTTCGCTTGATTAGACAGCGACGGTAGCTCAGTCGGTAGAGCAATTGGACGTCAACCAAGAGGTCGTGGGTTCAAGCCCCATCTGTCGCCAGTCTTTTCGAGTTAACTATCACTGATATATCATACAAGAACGGGCAGGTTGATTGCAAGTTAAACATATGCGATTGCAAGCATTATCAGGTATGGCAGATAACATAGTGTTGTACACATATCTGCATTAGGTATTACACGTTGTACGTGTTCAGGCGTGAAAATAATTTACATTATGTAAATAAACTAATTCACAATTATAATAAATTTTTGTAAAATTACATATTACATGCAAATATCTGATTGAGAGCAAGGAATTAAGAGACATCATGGAGTTACGACGTATGTTTTATTTCTAAATGCATTGTGTGTGTGTGTGTATCATGTGACTACCAAGTCTCGCCTCAAAGAGATCATACACAAGATTCTATGTATAAAACAAAGGGTTTCATATGACCGGGAACAAACATTATGGAAATTCTGATGCTCTAGCCTGGTCTAATAACAAATATTCTGAATCTCTAAATCCAATGCGCTGAAAGATTTAGCTTAAAAGAGGACAAATCTTAAGAGAAGAGTAGTTTTAATGATCAGAAAACAAAAAACAGAAAAGCGGGTTACCTCGATCCGCCAGATTTCTATACCGGCCATCTGTCCGACCCCCTGAAAAGCGGGGTCTATTATCGTCATCAGCTCGAACCCACCATTCTCATTTGTGTGGTTAGCAGTGCCTGGAATTTAGGGAGTTGTGATTCAAAATTAGGCGATCATTTGTACATTAAATGAGAGGGATAAGATTTATGTTCCTAGGAAGGTTGATAAATACCACACTCTGTTGATAACAAGTCGGAACAAAGACAATACATTTAGTTATGTTGACTGCAAACAACACCAAACCGTTTGAGTACCACCTTAGTACCACCTGGACTTTGCACTATAACACTAGGGACCCTTAGGTTCTACTGATATAAACACGTTACGCGGCACCTGGGAACTTGGTGATCCAAGAATCGTGCATCATGGTCATCACCATTGTTAGTTACGTCTTAGTTATCTCGAAGACTTTTAAATGGTATAATTGTTTGATAATAATGGAAGGTTACTAATGTGGTTACTACGGAGATAACAGAGTGGTGACCATGGAAGATACCATAGTGGTTACCAATGTGGTGACTATGGCAATCAGCTAATGCCATAACAATTCAAGGAAGCAACAGCAAAAATAAAGAATTGAAAAATAAAGGATCAAATGAAAATGAATTAAAAAAGCAGAAAGAAAACAGTAGTTAAAGAGTAGTGTACATCGAAATCTTACCATTACTATTGGAGGCTGAACAGACCATATTAAACTGACAAGAACTCCGCAGTCCTCCGAGTCAGAGTACTTAACAAGCTCGACAGGAAGCGTCACACCAGATATTAGAAACACAGCACAGTTCGCCAACTGACATACTGATACTGACACTACATATAATGTGGGTCGGGAGAAGACCGCGTTTTTCTAATTACATCAATAATTGGGTCGAGGCGATCTGTCGCAATCAGTACCGGCAATCTGGCAGATATTATGAGAGATATCGGGATAAAACTTTATCGTTATATCCCGGCCGGTATTTCATTGCATTATTCAGATTTCATGCAGAGTATCACTATCACAAACGGTTCACTGAACTCTCATAACACAAATCTAATCTGGTGCTTTATCAGACAGTGAAAATGATACAGTTATGGAAACTATTCACGCTAATAAGTCTCTTATACATCAGTCCCTTATCGTCAGTTCTTGGCACATGACACTTATTTGCTCTATCAGAGTATCAATTTTCTCTATTTGCTCTATCAGAGTATAACTTTTCTCTATTTGCTCTATCAGAGTATAACTTTTCTCAATTTGCTCTATCAGAGTATAACTTTTCTCTATTTGCTCTATCAGAGTATAACTTTTCTCTATTTGCTCTATCAGAGTATAACTTTTCTCTATTTGCTCTATCAGAGCATTAATTTTCTCTATTTGCTCTATCAGAGTATTACTTTTCAATTGGCACTTTAGAATATAAAGTCATCAGACGCTTATTTAAGCAAGGGCCACAATAAAAAAGAGTGTCGTATGGATTTCTAATAGGTTGAAAATTGGAGAAATTTTTATTTTGCACAGAAGAGATCTAACAAACATTGAGACTTATAACATAAGTATAAGTTTTATGACTGCTAAATTGTTTATTAGCCGCATGATAACATGGTTGAGGTTATATGGTTCTATAGGTTAATCAACCTTAAAATAGCCAAGGGTTTTTAATATTCATACAGATAATGCCAAAATTTTGGCGCCTTTTTTCATTTAATCGAAAACAAGAGGAAAGAAAATATCACAATTATGAATAATGAGTTGACTGAAAGTAAGAATACAATTGCTATGAACATTTTCGGAACGGATAGGATTTGATATTGGTAATTGAAAACGGCCATGCTTCATTGTGTAGTGATTGTCAATTCCTGGTAGAATAATTGGCCATAAGTACCGACAATGTCTACCAGAGACGCAGACAATGAATCAGATGAGAGAGTGGAGAGAATGTGCTCGAACATATTGTTTCATCTCCAGTTTCCCGACCAAGAGTGATTAACAGTAAATAGGTTCTGAACTAAGCATTGACAGAAAATTACCAGGGATGACGTTTGTAACTGGATTTTCATTTTAAATTCATTTTCATTTCTATATTATTCAAGCACCGTTCAAAGGTCGTCAAAAAATAATCACTTTCGCCAAAAATTTGACACCAGCACAAAAAAAGGCTCAACATTTTATGGTATGATTAACTTTTCAAAAATTAATTATTATCATCTACCTACTTTTCAAAAATTAATTATTATCATCTACCTTGCAAAAAGTTCCCGTCATACCTTCTGGCCATAACAAAATATTAGAAATGCAAGTTTAACATAAGGTTTCTAGGTTATTTCTTTGAGCCTTGTCTATTTAACGAGACAGTTCTCTCAGCCAGGAGTAGGACCTATCGAAACTTCTAGTACGTGTTTCCCACGGTCAAGGCGATTCACGACTCACGAGATTTAGCCTTGTATCTGCTTTAATCGGCTTAAATCCATAATCGCTTAACTCCATATTCGTATTTTCGGTACCTGCACTTCAGACTATCAACTACATAAAGTTGTGCAAAACACAGCGATACAACCGGGTGCATACAGGAAAGTTTCTAATATGTTTTTCTGGACCCTTCAAGTCTATCGATATATAGTTTATCTTCTTCCGAGACCAAGTAATTCTTTTCTGTTTTATACATCATACTATTACTGGAGCATTAGTAAAAGTTCCTATAAGGAGGCGTCGTAGTTTGTACTATCCATGTAATCACATCCAAACCCTTAAAACTATTTGTGGTTTAGAGGAAAACCCGACTATTTAAAAAGGAATGATGTAACGAGCCAAATTTCATTACCATCAAGCAAGTTTCAGCTAAAAAAACAGCCAAATTTGTGTTTGTTTGTTAGTATATGTGCATGTGGCTGTCTGTTTGTTTATTTGTTTGTTAATGTGGGTACTCACAAGTTACAGGTTGACAAAAGGCACGAGAGACTAGTTTCTATGGCACCATTAAGTACATGATGCGATCAATACAATTTACATTTCATATTCAAACAATTAAATGTCAAAAACAAACATAACAATAGCACCCTCTAACTCCAGAGTGATCACACAAACCTAAGAACACTGGAAGTGGTGCTGCAGGACTACTTAAATACACTCTATAGTTCAATAGTCTGATGAAGCTGACCTGAACTTCTCACGACACGACAATAGCTCGGATTGAAATAAAGCTCAACAGTTGGTGCAATCTACATCAGGGACACAGGTACATTTGTACAGCTCCTTTGTAACACACAACACAGGACACAGGACACGTTTTTCCTGAGGAACTGCACTAGAACTAGAGTAGTACTAGGGCATTACTTGATTGAAACTCACTAAGGCAGACACTGTCGCATAGAGCTCTGAGATGGTTCTTGTCCGCCATGTTGTTTTCTCCCCACTAAGATGTATAGCGTCCAGAGAGAGAGAGGAGTTGGAACTAGAGTAAAGCTATCGAGCTGTACCAGCAGAACAAGTAACGAGAAAAGTAACGATTTGAAAACAGAGAACTCCTGATTAGGTGCCCTCTAACAGTGTCAAGTAAGCAGCTCATATTATAACGGCGCGGCTGTAGAGTGTGCTGAATAATGGGACATCTGGGGACATGTCATGTGGTACTGAAATATTCATACATCCTAGATGTATATAAGGGGCGGAGGCAACTGGGCGGGGGCAGCTGGAGGCATACGGGAGGGTCAGCGGAAGGTTGGTGTTGGTCGTTAAATATGGAGATGGGGGCTACACGCTTAGGGGGAGGATACCATGAAGCACTAAGCAGCTACATATGCAGCGACATATGATATGGACTCTTTGTAGCGCGATAATTGGTTATTTGCCTCTTTTATGGTTATACTCAAGTATTGAATATTTATATAGTGACCCGGAGCGGGACAGTGTAATTACTAAAGTAAATTGTATAAAAATCCAATAAAAACAGAAAGAAATTTAAACAAAGTTTTAATGAACAAAATGCGATCCTGATTAGATAGGAAATTTTCAAGGTTTAAAAAATTAAACCGTTCTAAATTATGAAATTTAAAAAGGTTAAAGCAATCCTCAATATATAAGGCAGTATGGATGATAATGTAAATGTAATAAAAATGAAGGTAAGCCACCCTTGGCTTTTATGCGGTACCATAATATGTGACGTGCGAAACGTTTCATTTATCAAACTTTTCAGGATAAAAAGAATTAAGTTAGATAAAAATAACATTACGTAGTGTAGGATAATCATAAAGAACCTCCTCGGAAAAATGAGGGCTGGGTTATAGCGGAAAAGCGGGTAAGTAAATTCTGAGAATTTTCCATTATAATAAACTTAACGTACGTGCTATTTAAGATTATCTTGTCTACCACAGTTCATGGATTGTGCAGGCGTGACTGAGTCGACAAGAAATACAAAGTAACCGCAATACGAGGTTAACGACAAACTATCTTAGTGATAAAGATTAAGAAAACTGTGCGAATGTAAAGCTGATTCACGGCCTTCAGACCTTGTTCAGAAGGATATATACCAGCAGGATATTCATATATCGAGAATCAGATTTGAATTCGGGATTTTAAAAGTTAGTGGATCTAGACACATGTTCTTAGGAGATTTTATATCGATTAACTAAGACGTGCAATGGACTAATTCTAGCACATCGGATTGAACTATCTGCAGATCTGAAATTAGCTGCTTGTTCACCAAATAAGTCAGTAAATTAAGATAAAAGCGTTATATATTCAGGCAGTAGGATAGTAATACATTTCATACATTTCGAGGCCCAAAAAAGTTATCTATTGACAACATCAAAAACTACCATTAGATAATCATAAATCGACAAATATGCTCCTTCATAAAATAAAGAAATGAGAAGAACAGCTTTAAAAACGTCCGGTTATCTTCTCTAAACCTACTACGGGTTAAATGAATAGTGACCCCCATTATCAGGAGGCAGTTCATGTAGAAAATTACACAATTCCTAAACTCTCCATTGTAGGACGATACTAGTACTACCGATTTCCGAAAAGCCGGAATTATTCATACATTTCAGCACGGAATTCAAGTACGTTAACATAACTAAATCTAATCAGTAATCGGGGACCAGATTGCTGCACCTACAAAATTGATTACACTCTAATAGGGACTTACAGGGGTCGTTGACACAACAAAAACCCTACTCTAAAAGCCCACGTGAAATCAGGTTTTGATTTTACTCAAGGAAATTAATCAGTCAACTCCGGTAAACTCCCAAACCGTTAACACTGCGGTTAAGTCGGTTCTGGATAGATACAACTGGATGGATCTACAACTTGAGAGGAAAAGACGCTTTATGAATATCCTCACAGCGTATTTATTACTTATGCCAATTTACTAATTTACCCAGAGTTAATTGGCCGAGTTCAAGGTCGGCTAAAACAACAAAACGAAGCTCGATTTGGTCGATTTGTCAGTTGTTCTCGAACAGGGATTTACAGCAGTTTTGAACTTTAAATCTTTAATCTCATTTAGTGTCAAGAGTCCAATTTCCGTAGACTTAGCGAACTCCAATTTGATTCCAGAGGTCAAAATTTAGAAAAAATTAAATACCAATAAAATATTAGCACATCCAAGGTGCAATAATCGTTAAGCGTAACAGTATGAGAACAACATGCACTAAACAAAAATAAAATAAAATAATTGATAAAAGAGGAAACTTACCAGACATTGTGTGTACAGAGTGTGCGACGGAGGATTACAATATCTGGCTTTGTGAAACAAGAACAAGATTAAATCTGCGCTGAGAACACTCAATAACAGTACATCCCGGCCATCAAGCGGCCGTTATGTTTGAGTCACTAAGCCGTGCAAATATATATAGTATACTCCGTGTAATTGTTATTGTTATCGTTATTTTCACTCGTATTTATAATGCCGCAATGTTGAACAGGATCGAAAATGTTATTCATCATATCAATACTCGAGTAGTGTACAAACTAGAGAGCAACACAGGAATATATTAAATAATGGAAACATCAGGAGATTAAGATTAATGGAGACTCACAATGAAGAGTTGATTGTAAGAGTCAGGAGAACGGAAAAGAAAAAGAAAAGGGAGCGAAGAGGAGCGAGGAGGTGGTGGAGACAAGTAAGGACTTGCCATATTTAGCTCCTCCTCTGCTGAGTTCTTTGGTGGCGATGGTGGAAAAAGTTAAATGTTTTGAAAAAATGGGGAAGAAGTTGAGAGGGAGATGGGAGGAATGAGAAAAAGAGGGAGTAAGAGGAGCGGCCGAGTAGAGCGCGTATGAGAAGGGGAGGACTAAAAAAGACAACTGTAAAGCGGAGGAACTGGGGGGCAACTAAAAAAACTCTAAAAAACTCTACATCAATTTTGGGACTTATTTTGGACCTTTTCAGTTCCAGTATAGAGTAGTATCTTAAAATCTACTACGTGTTTACCACTAAAAGTAAATGCATCTTAAAATAATTTTCAAATGGTTTTATGATCAAATTGGGAAAGTTTAATAATAACTCTAAAAAAACTCTATATCAATTTTGGAAATTTTAGGGCGATATTGAATTTTTTAGATATACAATTTTGACTTATTTTAGACTTTTTCAGTTACAGATATTTTTAAATATTTATCGCAGGGCACTATGTTTTCACCACAAAATGCCTCTTAGATTGATTTTCAAATAGTTTTTTGATCAATTTGGGAAAATTTAACCATAACTCTAAAAAAACTCTATGTCTATTTTGGGAATTTTATGGTCCCTATTGAGATTTTTGAGTTGCCCCTCCCCCCTGAACGGAACTTCATCTGAAGGAAGATGTGGTGTATTATCAGGAGCACACCGGTAGAGGAGGCCTACTTTTAGGCCAAATGAAAGAGAAAATATCGAAATGCTTACTTTTACTACGATGGACAATCGATCTGATAGGCAAAATTGGAATATATTCATGCAATAGCTAAATTATGTCGCTGTCGGGGCTGTACAGCTCCCGTAACGGTGATATAGAAGATTTTACAAAAATAGCAACTACCGACTGAAATGAGTTTCTGACATTTTGCTGAGCAGCACAATTTTAATTCTGTACATTTGTCAGATCATACCACGATTAGGAATGAGTGACGATTGGAAATTTTTAGGAAAGTAAGTCAAGCGAGTTATCTAGTGCGTAATGTAGGTCAAGTTTTTATTGACTGATTGAGTTCATGGAAGGCTTCAGTGCAAATACTGGTTTGATAATTAGTCAGGTGAGATAAGAAGAACTAGTGAAACTAAGGCCGATCATGAAGTTGTAAATTGTAATGGGAACATTCAATTAAATAGGATCAGATCAGGTTAGGACATTCGTTATCTCTAATTGGCTTATAGTTATAGTGCCCAGCAGTGCTCAGCAGTAGTCATTAGATGATTTTTGCGGATACAGTGATACACTAGGGCTGACCGTGCTTTCAAGTAAACTTCTTGTTGGGGAAACAATTTCGCGAATTCATAGACATTCTCGACATAGGGCCGGGTGCAGGGATGAAGAGGAGAGCAGAATTTCATCACTGCAAAGAACAAAAATTACAAATAAAAAGTGGCTAGTTCTTTTTATATGCTTTTAAGTATAGAAGTTGAGACACAAATAAATGTAGGGTTGAAAAAGTGACGTATTATAAATTACATTTCGTTGACGGAGCTTTGAATTGTATAAAGCGAAAGAGTAATATACTGCTGATACTTTTAGCATCGACAGAAAAACAAAACCCTTCGTGCCACAACTCAAGGTTAAGTGGCTACTCAGTATCGCTAGTATTTGTTTTACAGCACCGTGTTTGTATCCCTGACTCGGGTCCAGCAGAGATCAGATTTAAATAGAGCAGATCGAAATCCAGCAGAGTTTTAGGAGTATGAAAGAGAAGACAAGTACCAGGAGCTTACGAAAATTACAGACTGTAGACTTTAGACTAAAGAAAATTGGAACAAACCATGAATATATTTGTATATTATATTCGTTTAAGTACATAGTAATTATTTGCTCGAGTGACAGGCTGACACACAGGCTCATGGATCTGGGCTAATTAGGCTAATTACTTTGGAGTAACAATACCATTATTGACATAAACGTGGATTAAAGAGCGACAGGTAGTTTTGGCAGCACTTAATTTCCTTCATAGTCCACTAAAATGGTCAAACAATCTGCCGATTTTAAAAATATCTAGCTATCTAGTCTCGTTGTGGAAGCAGAGTGACTTAAATGCTTTTATTTTTCGATTAATTTTTTGCCATGTGGTGTCCAACCTCGTTTTATAATTAAAGTTACTCACAACTTAAGATGCTAACTAATGATAGAAACCTTAACTTACCAGTACCATGTAAACAGTCAATTACCATGGTAACCATAGCTATTCAGTCATCGTGGGGACGGTTACCGCTCCAATACACAAACACAAGTACTGTTTGCTAAAGAGCAACTTATGGTCTCATGAAAGAATACCGATGCACCTCTAATGGTGCCCTAACGCCCAAAAGTGCACCCCCAACAATTAACAAACAATTAAAACATGGATCATGTACCAACATCAGAATAAATCAGTACAAACTTCAAAATAACATCAGAGCAAACATTAGAACAAACATTGATTAGAACAAACATTGATTAGAACGAAGATTAGATCAAACACTAGAACGAAGATTAGATCAAACACTAGAACAAACATCACAACAAACGTTAGAACAAACATCACAACAAACGTTAGAACAAACATCACAACAAACATCACAACAAACATCAGAACAAACATTAGAACAAACATCAGAACAACAAACATTAGAACAAACATCAGAACAAACATTAGAACAAACATAAGAACCAACATCACATCAAAACATACACCAGAACTTACCAAGTTTGTACTTCTGCATCATGACGGCTACAGTGATGGGTCTCATCTTGGACAATCTCCCCCACTACCACTACCAACACTAGAGAAAATCAAAAACTTTGGGAGGAGAGAAAGTTGCAGAGATAATCGTCACTGAGCTAGCCAATTATCAGCCGGACCGGACATATCGCTTGATCATCTCCAGTGTGATTATATCGATCTGATATACGTGAGCAGAATTGCAAGTAGTAGCGGAGAAACTTCGGTATCTAGCTGTCAGGGGGAAACTGTAAAGTAGATGTAAAGTAGATGAGAAGTAGATAGTACAGTAAAACACGGACACAAAAACTGTTTCTAGGCGTACCGGGCAGCTACAATTAGTACCGCAAGATGACAATCGACCAATATAAAACTAGTGAGATTTTATAGAAGTGACTAAAGCAAGTGAGGTGAGGTAGATGAGAACAAAGAGCGAGTGTGACGATTGAGGAAGTGTTCTCCGTAATAAGACGGAGGAGGGAAGGAATGCCTGAACATCACGATCTAGGACAGTGTCACTACTCTAGTCCCTATAGTTCCTAGCCTTACAAATAGGTTCGTGTTTAGCTCCACCAGGCAGGGAGCAGGAAGAGACAGATCATCAGCCACCAGTAGGACAAGGAGTAGTAGAGCCTGCCCTCCAGTTCCTCCAGATCCTGTCCGGGTCCTTTCCAGCTAGGTCTGCGGGCTGGTTGGAGATACCTAGGCCAGGCTAGTTAGACATACCTAGGCCAGGCTAGTTAGACATACCTAGGCCAGGCTAGTTAGAGATACCTAGGCCAGGCTAGTTAGAGATACCTAGGCCAGGCTAGTTAGACATACCTAGGCCAGGCTGGTTAGAGATACCTAGGCCAGGCTACTCCTGCACTCCTTGTGACTTATATCCATACTTCAAGTACTCAAGTATCATTTCTGTCTCAGCCCACAGAGCGACCTGCCTACAACAGCAAGCAAGCAGCTGTTCCCTGCCTGCTTGGGATTTTCCCCTAGTTTGTGCGGAATACATTACCAGGCAATACCAACAAACACAGGACACGCGCAGTTTTATAAAACTTACAGGACTGTACCCTACACAGGGACACAATTACCAAACAGGTGTTAGTTTTATTGCTGGCAATAACAAGCAGCTACTTGCTACCCTACTTGTTATAAAGCAGGTTATTAGTGTTCTCTCTGCGTGTGTGGGATTAATGTCTCGAAAAGTGGGTTTCCGATAAGGCGGATATGCCGCCGTAGAAATAAAGCAATAAAGTAGCGGTTCAAGTAATTTAGTGAACGTTGTGAAATACCATGCACTTAAGTAAGTACAATAACAAAACCGGCAACTAGTGATCGGTAACGCAATTCAGAAGAACAGACTGGTCGGTCGGGCAACCTCAAAAGGCCGCAGTGAAATAAACCAGTAAGTCGAGCGGCAGGTATTTGTCAAGATACGTATCTAGATACCCCTTTTATCTCGGTTATTTTGTCCTGTTTTGAAATTAGGACTTGTTAAAGGTAGACTCCAAGATCTGCAGAATATCAAAGGCCTGTTGATGTATCAAATTCTCTAACAATGTGTATCAATGAGATTAGGAGACAGCTTTTTATGAACGAAGACCTAGAAATTTCCATTTTTCGATAAACTAAATATTGTGGATTCTGATTTCTGACAAGTTGTCGTTTACCAACAAGACTAAGTCCATCATAAAATCGTTGTCGTATATGGGACCAGGTAAAAACATCGAATTACTTAACTTTGGATTAGGCGTCCGTGAGAAATTTTGCCATTAAGAAATTGTTCAAAATTGGTCGAAAGAAAAATAATCGATAGTTTAGAGGGTAAAGCTTCAAAGTGACCATACTTTAGTGACCACTGACCATTTAGCATGAGTCAGAGTGTCTAGTAAAGGTCAAAAAACTTACACAATGGTCATGTTCAAAACGTCAAATGTTCATGTTCAAAACGTCAAATGTTCTTGTTCAAAACGTCAAATGTTCATGTTCAAAACGTCAAATGTTCATGCTGAAAACGTCATAGGTTCAAGTTCACCTGCATGACCATTGCTAAAATTCCAAATTGTCAGATTGATTGTAAATTATAATAAACCTAAATTTGACCATAAAATTGGCTATTTTGACAACGACCACTAGAAACTAATACGTTTGGATTAGCCATCTAGAGTCTTGACCATGACTGCGGGAAAATGCAACTCAATCAGGACTCACGTTTAAGTGGCCTAATTTTATGAAAAATGTGAAGACGAAGAAATATAAACTAACGAGCATGACAGCGTCCAGTCCAGGGCTTCAGAGTTCAGATACTCGAAAGACAGTCCTGAGTTAATGAAGAAACAATTCAATAATTAAAACAAAGGGAACACAAACAAACAGCCTATTACAAACAAAACATGAGACTAAGCGAGTTCATAACACAGCTCCTTAGTAGAACTGTTATTGAATAGCTCGATCTACGACCAGATAGTAGGTATGATACCAAATTAGGTCGATTTCAAGTCTAAGCCAGATAGTCTTTAAGAGCTGAATCTGGATCCATCCACTGTTTAGTTTATATACATCATATTCAGAGCCAGGATCGGTAAATGCGATAATTTAATAAAAGTGTCGAGAAAGATGTTTTCATTTTCAGAATGACAATTTAAAAGAGGTCTTAGATTGAGAATAGAATAGGAAAAAATAAGGTCCACCGACAACCAGGACAAAACCGCAATTAATTAAAGATGACACCGGGAAGTTTTTAGAACAATAGGCAAACAACTCTTGTCGTTTTGTGCTGGGGGTGGTCATTGGAGCGAGGTCAATTTAATTACTTAATCTAAAATAAATTAAACTTATTATTTGTTTGAGTGTTCGGCTTAAGATCTGTCATTACCAGAGAGGCCGAACATCAAATAAACGACAAACCACTGATCTTTGAAGAGATGCTCACAACCGAATTTGAACAACTTTCGTTCAGTTCAGTGAGGAATAAACTCACGAAATTCACGAGAAATTGATTTAACTCGCACACAAGGAGGTTGTACATGAGTATGCAACAAAGAAGAGCAGGTCAATTTTAAGGCAACATCTGCATCCCACTGGACAGACTGGGTAGTTGGTACACTGAGGAGGTGTATGGCCAAGTATTTGTGGAGATGGGGGAAGATGTAGGAACTGTGGGAAGATGTAGGAACTGTGGGAAGATGTAGGAACTGGCTACGTTGACAGGAACCTGCTGGCAATATTCCAACTACGAGATGTGATCTATTCAGGAGGAGTTCCATTAGTCTGGGGCAATGAGGACACACCTGCTTACAGATCATCGCACAAATTTGGTCGTCATTACGAATTTGAGAGATGTTGTACCTACCAAATTTCAGGAGACGACCGGTTCTCTTATTGCTGATCTTATTTACTTTGTAGGAACTTCGGGTAATATTGCGGGAATATTGTACAATTATGAGCGAACAAATTTCATAGTTTGAACTGAATTTAGACACACAAAGCAGCAAACATTAACAAGGAGGTCGAAAGGACAATGTCCAAAATCTAAGACATGAGATTCTGACATAATGGCAGGAATGGAGTGACTCCCGGTCAAGATAACAGATTTTGTTGTGGTTGTTTACAATTAACTAATTAACTCTTGTAAGATTGCCGACCAGACGCCCAGATACTATGAGAAGAAGTAATGTCTGACAAGGCACTGTGATTTTAAACAGACCTACATATCTGTATTGTCAAACGAGGAAAAATTGCGATTCTATCTGCATGTAACGTTAACAGGTAAGCCTTAAAATTGGCGACAGTATATAATGAGGTATCTGGTACAGCCCAAGCGGAACAATTTCAATCTCAAACACTACTATTGGACTTAGTTAAATAGGAGGTCGATGGAGAATTCAAGCGGAATAAAAAAAAAGTAAGCTCAACCTTTAGAGTTTAGACAGTATAAAAGTATAATGCGGTCTAGAAAATAGTAACATATCAAGTTACACGGTCATATTTTATAAGTTAAAGTTTTCTTAAACTAACGACAGTTTTGAAAGAGTTTTTCAGGATATGCATGTTTTAGTCACCACATAGAACTGTTTGTGAGTTCTCGTAGTACCATACAATCAGGGCGGAATAGAACAGATCCGACGCCAGACAAAAATTTAGCAAGGACAAGATGTTGCAACCACAATTCGGTAAATTGCTTTTAGTTCTTACTGGCGATGCAGACACGGGAATAAAATCGTGGAACAAACTACAGATAGCAGTACACCATGGCCAAGACCTGTCTGATGTGACAGAATTGATATTGAAATTTTTGTTGGATTCGACAAATCGACAATCAATTGTTAAACTTGCTTAAAAAATGAATATTTCCCATCTTAATTTGATTCAGGAAAGACATTCATTGTAACGCTTTGAGCGTTTTCGGTGACCAATAACACTGACAAATTAAGATCAATTTGTTCCTTTTTGCAACAAAATATCATATTCTGAATCTGTCCATCAAGTTAGGCTATAATCTACTAAGATAATAGGATTTATATTAAAGTAATGATTGGTTTTTGATTTAATCCCCACAGAGGAGGCTGGTAATGTACCGAAATATATTATACTTATAGAAATATTTATTATACAGAATTCATACGTAATAATATTAAAGAGGAAAAACTCAACACAAATATCATATTCATAGGAAAAATTGATCTATTTTCTCATACTCTTACTTATCTATTATCTATTTTTGTAAACTTACGTCAATTAATTGACACGTCAAATATTCATCGCCAGACAGAAATTTATAATTTCAAAAACCAGCATTGCATTTCTTTAAGATCCTTGCGTGCAAGCGGCACGCAAGTTTCATTATTTGTCATAGGAAGTGCATAATTCTATTTAAACCTATTGAGGTTTATTTTCTGATGATATCGCGAGTACTGCGTGTGTTATAAAGTGAACAGAAAAGAAAATGTTTCAAGAGACACATAGCTGATAGAGAAAGTTTTGAAGACAGGAATTTCCCCAGAATATAGTTATCACTTGATCACATTTTGGAGAAAGGGAAGACGGTCTGAGCTCGTCTAGCAGCGTTGAGATCATGCCTCTCGTTTACAATGGGAGTTGAGATGTGGGTAGTGGGCAGGGTGGATAAGTCCCTGTTGGGTCCTCTCAGCTGCCGTTCTGAGGATTAGAACGTGAGAATGGTTTGAAATTTTCATTCAAGGATAAACGTAGCCGAACCATTTCTTACCGTTTACCAAATTTTGAGTCGTTCTAGTTTGCTAAAGTAATAGTATATAGTCATGATTGGAAATGCAGATGTTTGACATCTGCTGAAAATCGAATAATTTACTGTGAAAACAAAAGAGGTGAGGCAATCTCATTCCCAGCAAACCTCTGACTGTGGTGGTTCTGAAGTCGTTTCTCTTGGACTGAACAAAGAGGTTGAAGAGATTGGAGGAGAAAGTACTCTCTCTTCTTGCCTTACTACTGGACATCTTCTTGGCAGCTCGCCAACCTTTAGATCCGCTACTTTCTAGTTTGGCAGGGAACTTGTCCTCCGCCGTATCCTAAGGAGTGAGGATAGTTAGATTATATCTGCTGAGTACTGCAGTTACATTTACCGGCCGAAAATTCGCCTGTAGTGTTCTTCTGAATATTACGGAATCTTGTCTACTCAACTGATGACCCTTTCCGACCCTTATAAAGCTTGTAGGGAAATTTTGCATTTAAATTATTGTAAATTACGAATTTTCGTCATATCTTCTAATATCCTTAAATCGACCAGTATATACGCTGCTGACTTTGCATGTATACTAATCTGTTCTCTACCTTAACTCTTGATTTAGAATAATTTTATCACTTATACTACAGCAGGCTGTGTTCTGACTTGATCTCGCAACGTAGTTGTGGTTAGTCACAGTTATCCCAACAATAGGTAGAGTTTATTTAGTTGTAGGACAAGCCATCATATTTCCGACCATGCCTTATCAGATGTCTGACCACTTAATATTTATGTTATGTTTACTTATCAATACTACCGAGTGTTATTTATCTTACAACCCACTTTCTTAAAAGTACGTCAATATAAGAGTGACCATGATGAAGAACTTTGTAACACAACATACACTCACAGCAAGAAGGCTGCCCTTGAGAGAACCGTTAAGAGGAGTAGTGCGAGTAGGGAGAGAAGTGACGGTTCCCCAGAAGGAGGGGTCAGGTAGCGAGTCTGTTAACATGGACTCTTTTCTTACTGTCACACCAGGATTTGCCTGGAGATAGTGTTATATTTATAAGGGTAGTCACTTGTCAGGTAATATAACTATATAATTAAAATATATCAAATAGTGGCGCTTATTGTTAAATATGATTATGTCATTCTAATCTTAATCCGAAATCCCTCCATATCTAATTTCAAGCATAAAGGTGAAAACTTACTTTACGTTTCATATCGCTGATTATTTGCTGGGAGAACTTCTCATACATCTTGTTAATAGTATCAGGATCTGTCTGTAACTCTCTGATAGCCTGGTGGATGAAGCTCTCCTGGGAAGATGGGAGGGGAGGGTACAATCTGCTGCCACTGCTGCTACTTGGTGGTTTTGGAGCCAGACTGGACAGCGACCTTACCGGAACTCCTGGGTTCTCCTGAAACAGCTAATCCGGATAAATCTATATCTCCGGGAATGTTAAAGTTATTAATATGCAATGTGGTTGTCAAACATGACTGTGATTATTTACCTTTCTACTTTATATGAAGATTTGCGGCCGTAAAGATACCAGGGAACAATGAGCAGTAAGATAACATTTGAACATAACATGAACAGGACGCATAACGATCGGCATGCTGAACCTGCATGATATCTATCATGATGATAACATGGGACATAGCGGAGATGCCGGACATACTGTTTTCAATAAACACACGTGGAAGGTCAGGTAGAACACGTTACACGGAGACTCCTCACGAGACAAAGTAATTAGCTCGACCTTGACAGTCATGCCACTTAACCTCATCACACACCTGCACAACTGTTTGTCTTTCTCGCTGTTTCTTTATCACATGTAGCTGCCACGGTATGAGGGACCACGTCCGCGGTAGGACCAGGTCTGAACTGGACCGAAGTACGGGAGGCAAAGGAAACTCTCAGAGAAAAGATGAGAGCGAGAGTTCAGAGAAGCCACATCATCTGAAATCTCTGAGCAGACAAAGATTGGAGATGCCCTCTAAAATCAAGAAACTCTCTCCGATTGAGAAGAAGGGTGTGTTGCCAAGGATACCAAGAAAGGTTGGGGAGACAGGCGAGAAAGCGGATAAAGTGACGAGTACCACGGGGATGTACCGAAAAGCAACAGTAGCTGCGATACCGAGACAGCGAAATCAAGGAGGGGGAGAGATGGGAGGGAGACAGCCAACTATAACTGGAGTATCCAGGCAGAAGAGAGAGAAGGGAAACACCTGCTCTAACTTCATGATAGACAACGCTAACTATGCTAGATTCAGCAGGTACAGTTGGGTGTAACGAGTAAAATAATATTATCATTTAAGAATGTGGCATAACCAATGTTTATAAAGGAGCGCATCATTATCATGTGGTCGTTGGTTGATCTCTTTTGGTTTCAAAATTATCATAATTATTTTGCCCTTTAATTCTGACACATGGCCACACCTAAGGAAAGTTTTCTTCCAGCAATCGTCGGGTATGTTTGTTTTTTAAGATATACGTAGAAACCAAAAATTCAAAATTTAGGAGTCTAGAGTTTCATTACAATGAGATGCAAATAAGGTTTTAATGAGTGTTCAGTTAAAATCATTAAAAAACCGACTCGATGGCTCATTTCAGGACAAATACGTTAGAGGAACTTCCTCCAGCGAAGCTCAAAAAGAAGGAGTCGACAGAAGAACATCAAACGGGAACCAAGCTGGAATCGCCAGTAAAATGCTACGAAGCAGGGCAAATATTGGAGGAAACAAGACAGAAAATGTGGGCTATCGACTGCCGCAACTCTGATCTAAAAGCTAGAAGAGAGTCGATACACTTTAGTGTGGAGAAGAAGACATTGGATCTGATAGAAACAGAAGATACTCTCTCAATCCCGACACTGACAACTCCAGCAGAACCAGAGACTCCGCAGGCAGCCCGAGATCGTAGGTCGGAAAGTATCAAACCAGTGTCGAGGAGGAAGCTACCGCCTATTTCCCGCCATGCTCACTCCTTCAACGAGTTCGACCACAAGAGACTGTCCAGGCAGGCGAGTCACGCTTCAGACAAGTCGGGTTCCGGTTCCCAAACCTCACTGAGGGACGGGAGTAGGAGACCATGCTCCAGCGAGGAGCTGTCCATGTTTACTTTAAAAAGCAAGTCTCGAGTTAGGGAAGCAGTTGGGATAGTGTCCCATGTTACAGGGGATCTCTCTGTCAAGTTAACTAAGGTGAAGCCAATAGGACTGCAGGGTCTGAACAAGGGCGGACTAGACATAGACGAGTATCTATCCCAATTGTCAGAACTTCCCCGAGCCGAGCGAGGAACCAGGAAACTCCGACCTCTGTCTACTGATATTAGAATTGTGAGGGAGAATCAGCTCCGGAGGACCAAGTCCTCCACTCCAACCATGGTGTTGTGCAGTATTAAACCTGATGTGTCCTCTTATCTCAAGACCCAGAAGAGTGGTGGTAACGTTATCCATCACAAACCTACAAGATCTAACTTCCAGAGAGCTGTAATGGCGGTAACGGTCACGAACCGGATCAAATCAACTAAAATTTGGAGAGTTTGAACTCAGATCAATGGACGAGGCTGCCAGATCGTGGAAAGTTTGACACCAGATATATTTTACAATGCGACCCTTCACTTTGCTATAAAATAACATAGTTGATGCAACAAGCTATACTTAAGGAGTACCTGATCAGCAATGGGAGAGTTGGGATTCATAAACTGAACTTTCTAGAACATCAACAAATCGATAGAAAAACACTTCTGTAACGTTGAAAGTGTAAAGTTGGTTGATCAAAGTTCAATATCCGATATTACTTTCTGAGATATAATTCCTGCTTGAAACTTGGCAACAGAGGGCTTTGCTTGATGTCAACTAATTGCTTACTTTTCGGCTCACTAAGTACGGAGTTGACTTGCAACTGTACGTCTCTAGCTCTGCGGGCGGAAACTTTCAGCGAGACTCAGTGTTTTATAATCACGATCTTGCTCTGATCGGATTTTCTTACACAGACATGCATGGAACTTGCTCACGTCATGATTGAATTTTGTAAAATATCAAAATAGCCTTGTGATTAAATTATGTTTGCGTCACAATCTGTAAAATGATAAGCATTACATAATTTCTATCGTCATATTGTTTATTTAGTAAGTTTGCCATAATCCTAAAACCGGAAAGAAAACGCACAAAATAAAATCAATTAATGAATCTGAAATAACAATTGTTGACAATTGAAATTATGGGAAAATTTAACTTTAAATATATGAAGCCAGTAAGGAGGAAATTCAAACTAAATTTGTATGAAGTAGAATTCAGAAAATACCACAAATCACAATATTTATAAAAAGATAAATAAGAGAGTCGATGTTAATGTTTAAAAAACAAGAGACGTAACTTAAAATTACCTTCTCAATATTTGGACAGAGGAAAATTATCTAACTCATAAACAACATCATAATAAAATTCAAGATATTAGTAGAACAGAAATGCTTCCGTGGCAAAACAATAACGATGTACACCCTGACAACCATTTACTCGGTGCATTGAGTACTGAGTTCTGGAAACAGTCGTGTTATTCGATAAAACTGACCAGCATGGCCGTGAAGAGAGAGGGTGTCCCTCAACTATTTGGAGAATAAGCTTTGAAACTGCTTCTTAACTCCTATATCTTCAGCGTCTGCCGCGGCGCCCCGTCGCCGCTGCCGCTGTTTTCCTTGCAGCCGGCGGGGCAGGTTTTCTCCGCCCCGCACGGCCTGCACCCTTTACTGAGGTCTCGAAATCATCAGAGTCCTCACCAGAACTAACACTGTTGTTTTCAATATTGGGAAGTTCTAAATCGTCGTCACTTTCCTCAGACGAAACCGGCGGTTTCCGCTTACCTCGCCGCACTGGTCGCTTTGGCTTGGCCATAGACTCTTCTTTAACTTCTTCCTCCTCCTCTTCACTTGAACTTTCTTTTTTCTTCCTCCTTGCCCGACCTCTAGTCTGTTTTGTGGTGGGAACAGGAGGAGGTTTTATAATCAGCTCTTTCATCTGAGACAAGATCTCATCAGTTCCAGCTGTGCCGTCCCCGCCTCCCTTTTCATGACAAAACCGCAACTTTGTCTCAAAGTCGTTCAACAGATCCTCTGTTTTGACAGTCTTCCTGGCCTTCTCAGCAATCAGGAGGAAGTTGGAGTAGACCTCCTCGTCAGCCAGCTTGTCGTGGTAACAAGCTATATTGTCCAGCAGTTTCTTCAGACTCCTCTCACTGTATGAGAGAAGGGAGAGACAGAAAGAGAGATCGTGCCACTGTCTGTCGCTCCGTGTAGCGCGGAACCTAGAGAGGGAGACGTCTTGAAAAACTGGGTTTCTTGTTAACACAATTGACATTTCACTATGAACCAAGCTTTCAACACGAGCTGAGATTAAATTTCTGGTCGATAACAAAAAAGTTTCTCACCTGTGACAAAGTTTTTCGACGAGAGATTCCGCCTGTTTATCCTTGTCGATAAACTCGAACAGATACTTCATAATGCGCTGGAACTGTTCCTTGTCCCTGCCCGTCTCGGGGTCGGACAAGTGGGAGATGATATCCGCCATCACATTGTATATTGCATTTGATTTCTTACTCAGTTCGGCGAAGAACAGTTTTGTCAGAGACCTGATCTTAGGATCCTCGTCCTCCAAACATCCAGCTAACTCTGAAATGTTACCCTTCACTTTGACCATGTCGTTGAGGATGAGGTTGGTGAGGACCCTGATTGTAGTAGAGCGGACTTTGACGGACTGGTCACTTAGACGAGCGTAGATCTTTCCCGTCCAGTTAACTAGCAGATTTGGGAACCTAGGAGACAGGTGTGAAGGATGTATTGTATAGTTAAGGAATTTGAGTGCTTGAGTAAACTAATCTATTATCTAAACAACTATGAAGACTATGGACATTGATTAGCTGGTAAGGGCATCCAGCATCTACAAACTGAAGATTACGTCAACAAACCTGATGATAAGGTCGTGGAGGAGTATCATGATATTACATCGTGTCTTCTCATCAGTGCTCTTCTCCAAGAGAGTAAAGAGGAGCTGGATGTTGTCCTCACACAGACTCGAACTGACCAGCATGAACTTACACAGAGCCAGGACTGCTGCGTTCTGGATCCTGTGACAGGGGTAGAGCTGTGGGGAGGAGCAGATGTGCTTGAGGAGGGGTGCGAACCGGGCCAGATAACCCTGCCCCGTCACTATCTCACGTTCTAGGACCTGGAGGTTAGGAGTTGATGTACTGGACCACACTTTGTAGCCACACGTCGACATACACGAACTGACACGAGAGGTTGTTCGAAAGCAATTCTGTATAAGATAGTAAAAATAAAACATATCCTTGTGTTTGAATTATACCTGTCTGACGTGTTCAACCTCAGCATCGTCTGCGGTTGCTCCCTGCAGACCCAGTTCCTCCTCGGCAGCATCAACTCCGCTGTCATTGAGAGTTCTGTTTCCCCTCCTCTGTAACTTCTTCTCTCTTTTACTTTCCTAGGTTAAGTTCAGTTAGTTCAGAGATTTTTGTCGGAAATTTTTTTCGGTCAGAAATTTGCGCAAAGAAACTGCTGCAGTCACCCTACACATGGATATTTAGACTTTTGAGACAATGTGTAAAACTGATCTCAACGGTGAACTTCTATTTTATTTATAACCAATAATAACTGCGTTATAAACTCAAACATAAAACAGTAACAAAGAATTGATGACGTACAATTAACTGTATCATGCCATTTAATGATATTAATAAATAATAATATTAAGTAGTTTAACGGGGCACCGTAGAAGAGGCGTATATCATAATGTTAAATAAGTAAGGGAAAATTTCTTATTCATCTAACTGCGACTGTTAATTCATTTCGATGCGCCACATCATCTTCAGTTTCTAATTGTTTGTTCTTTTGTTGTGTTGTAGCAGCGATACTAAATGGTACTTCTTTGTTAATAACTTAATGATTAGGACAAGATGATTGCTACTAGGGCCGGTAGCTCAATTGGTAGAGCACTCATCAAGACAATGCTATGTCGGATCAGCTTGGTTGATTCTTCGGCCCATCCACAACAACAAAACACACCCGTTATCATTCAGTTCACACCTCTGGGAGTCGAGCTTGCTCGAAATGACCTGAAAAAGGTTCCCTCCTCACTTGAAACCACGATTATTACTACCAGTAGTTATTGCTTAAACTTATAAGTGATTTGATATCATTTCACGAAAGATTAGATTCCATAGTTTAAATATCTATTATAGACTATCAAACCATTTCAATTGTTATTTAAACTTTAAGTAGACCTTTCATGTTCATTTTAAGTTGAATAGGAATCAAACACTTTTTGTCAGGGCATTGACATTTGACAAACATAGATATCTGTTACCATGGTACAAGACTTTACCAACGAGGGGTCAATAACCTGTCAAATTAAACCAGCTTTTCGATTTAGTGATTTGTATCTAATGCAAATAGTTGCGGTTAGTCACAGTTATGCCAACAGTAGAATAGAATTTTAGCAGAATCGGTTTCGTCGTGTGTTATATTGGGGCCAAAGTTAAGCAGCACAAGAATTACTATGAAGCACCTAGACACCCGAGACAAAAACTGATCTCAACAATAACCATCTTACTTATACCAAACCGAAACTATGCCATTACTTCAATCGCACCGCATACACAAAACACTGCTGTCATATCGGCCATATATAATTTAATACTTAACCTACATAATCATTAACGAATACCGGGATACAAGGGACCAAGAAGTGTCTCGAAATCGTTAACACTTAACACAGGTGATTTTAGTGGTAAAGTGGTTCAGTAAGGTGGTGCCGCACATCTGATGGAGGTGTCGCAACAGTGTTTTTGTGTCCGACACCTCCTTGATCTTGCAAAATCAGCTTGTTTAAAATGTTAACGATTTTTGAAGCACTGCTGCAGTAGTACACTTATCTTGTGTATATAAGCAATACTTTGTTATTGTCCTGTGTTCGAGATAATAGTTCCCTGTCGATGTGAATAGTATATTCACATCGACAGGTTAATTTACCATATGTTGAGTTATTTACTTGACAATTAATCTTCTGACTCGGTAAATTTTGAGAAATAAATAGTTTGTTAACTCCTGAATATCTGCGAAACAATTGTTGAATTTTTGGTGACGTTATCACTGACCCAACCCCCTCCCCCTCGTCATCAATGTTTATTATTTGGAATTCGGAAACCCCCTCCCCCTTCAGTTGCAGTGATGACGTTATTTGTTAACGACCCGTATAGTCATTTCTTATCTGGGAAGATCAAGATTGAGTGCAAACGGGGTTATGAAGCTTTATTCTAAATAAGATCAAATTTTAGCAGTCAGCTTTATCGAGCTTAATGTGAGCGGGTGACAAACCTCAATCTGTTGCCTGACAGCAGACCTGTGTTTCAACTCCTCCAATACGCGAGTATCTATGTGTACGAGAGTAGAGAGAGCGACTTGTCCTAGAAGGCTCAGCAGCCGGTACATGTGAAGTCCTGCTAGGGGCTGAGTGGGAAGGGGGTTAGCAGAGCTTATGAGCTTCCTTAACCACCATTTAAAATACAGTCAAAGTCTTTTGTCGGGAAGCAACTTCTATTTATTTGTGACGATAATAATCCGAACAACTCGGAGCAAACTTCTATTATCGCAGGTAGATCATCGGGTTTAAAATCAAAGAACGCGTTATGTGATGTAATAGAACGGTTTAGCCTGGTTTTACTTTTAGTTTCATAGATTTAATGGAAGTGATAGTTTAGTCTCCCCAGGGTTTTATGTGGTCCTAAGTTGAACATCGTCTGTAGCTAGTACCTGGTGGACCTTAGAATCCTTGGGAAGGACTCGGAATTTCATTTGATTCACGCGAATAAGATCGATTTGTGAGTAGTCGTATACGACTATTCAATTTGAAGAAAAGCCGTAAGGAGAAACAAAGTATTCCGACTCCTTCCTTGAAAGGATTTTGACGTCCATTAACCAAGAAAGTATTGCAAGTAAGGAATAAAAGGCCGATAGCTAATGTCTTGTTTTAAGTTGTATATGTGGACGCTCTTAATACTCACATTGACAGTCGGAGCACTGTTATCCACGTTGTCTAAAAGATCGCCCCCGCTCGGCGGGAAAGTCTTGCGGAGTAACTTGTTGAGAATATCAGTGAGTATGGTATCCGGAACTTCACATAGTCCGTACAGCGCTTTTACCGCCTCGTTAGAGAAACCTATCCAGTCTAGCCCGGGAGTATCGAACTTTTCCAGTAGTGTGTCGGAGATGGTAGCCACTAATCTGTGTGTTTCCTCTAGTCGAGTAAAGTCTTTGGCGTCCTGTCGGGAGGAGATAAGAAAATCCCGGCCACACGTTTTGTATTGTAGGAATTGTAAAATACGTTATTAAACACTTGCCTTCGGCAAGGTGCATAAGTGAGCAACGTTTTCGCGAAAAGAGAAGACTTATACTCAACCTGTTTCTTGGCAGGAACTCCCTGTTGTAGAAGGAGACACGTGTTTTTAGCTAGCTCTAGATCCCCGGTAAACCCAGCAGTTATTAGTAGGTTCATGTTCTGTACCACCAAGTTGTGATCCACACTGAAGTAAGAGCATTAGTCAACATTTCATGGCAGTAACCTAGCAACCATGGAGAGTATGATGGCACTTACCAAGCAACCATGGAGCGTATGATGATACTCACCAGTCACCTAGCAACCATGGAGCGTATGATGGTACTCACCTAGCAACCATGGAGCGTATGATGGTACTTACCTAGCAACCATGGAGAGTATGATGGTACTTACCTAGCAACCATGGAGAGTATGATGGTACTCACCTAGCAACCATGGAGCGTATGATGGTACTTACCTAGCAACCATGGAGAGTATGATGGTACTCACCTAGCAACCATGGAGAGTATAATGGTACTTACCTAGCAACCATGGAGAGTATGATGGTAGCAGCGCTTAGTTCGTGAGGTTGTGTTCCCTCTGGTTTGTCAACTAGTAGGTCTAGAAGCACCCTGATAGAGAATTAGAGTTAGGTTTATAAATACTAGAAACAAGTCAATATCGGTTACTACTAACATCGGTATAGATACTCTCAACTTAAGACAGCAATTACCAGCAATCGAGCAACTAACTGATAAATACTGTTACCAATATAAATATAACAAAAGTACATATAGCAGTCATCATAATAACATACTTGATTGCTCTAGGGCTGACATGTTCTTTCTCGATCAGTAACTTCACCAGCTCTTTCAACGACATCAGTTCTCCCACGGTACTTCCATAGGTCATACCCATCAGATTCTTAGCAACTGTCTCCGGGCTGGATCTGTAAAAAAGTTGCATTTAACTTTAGGCTTTATCAGGTTCTTAGCAACTGTCTCCGGGCTGGATCTGTAAAATAGTTGAATTTAACTTTAGGCTTTATCAGGTTCTTAGCAACTGTCTCCGGGCTGGATCTGTAAAATAGTTGAATTTAACTTTAGGATTTATCAGGTTCTTAGCAACTGTCTCTGGGCTGGATCTGTAAAATAGTTGAATTTAAATTTAGGATTTATGTAAAATAATGGAATATGACTTTAGGCTTTTTGTAAATAGTGGAATATTACTTTGGTCTAGTAAGACTCAGATTAGGAAAGCGGGAATGATACAATAAGACTTTCCATTATACTATAGAGACTCAGATTAGAAACGGTCCAGCTTTAATTCTGAAGGTCTGTTAAGATACATTTATTCAGCCACACGCACTCATTTGTTTCGTAGAACTAGAAATCGACAATCGTCCATGGCACTGAATTGAAACTGCTACAAACAATTCTGACTTCCCACTTTCCAGTAACAAACAAATCTGTGACAAGGACCAATTTGAAACCTTTGATTTGTCATTCTGCCGGTTAGGCAAATCCAGGGTTTTGACAAGTATTTGCAAAACCGTTTTGCGTTTGACAGTGCACTGGTAGTTGTTACCCGTGACCAGCTCGCCTGGCAGGAGTGGAGGCATAACCCCCACCTTGCCAAGCAAGCTGGTCGGAGAGAATCTTTCACGATTTTTTAATGGCTTATTATCCGTAAAATATGTATTAACCACATGGCAAATACTTTCCGCAATAATAACACGATACGTGGCAGGTTATAAGATTACTTACAGTAGGTATCGCAGCTTTTATCCTGGGACGGTAAATTTACTACTTTTAATGGACATTCTAAGCTCAATAATGGACAGATTGTTCAGAGTTCTGTCCTGGGAATCCACTGATTACCAACAATAATTGTAATTAATAATTAAGACTGTGTTGATGATGAACATAAGGCAAATTGGTGCTCGATAAAACAGCTGCAATGGCGTCCCAGACGAATTGTTTGATTTGTGAATTGCTGCCATTGTGACCTTTTACCATTAATCGACAGATTCAGAGGGCTGGAAGGGAAATGAACCGGCCAGAGGTCTGCCAGGACGCCCAGCATTACTTGTATTAATAAGTATTTCTAAGTACCACAATGACCCTAGTATGACAAAGTTAAAGTATTACTAAATATTGCTATTAGATGTTGTATTAGACAATCAAAAATATGAGCCCCTTAAAATCTGAATGATAGATCAACGCTCATTTTCAAGCAAAAATCCATATAAATTGTTACCGTAAACGATTGCTTTCTAATGCCTTCCGCGAGAATGTTTCAATTCCTTAACTACTATCTGAAAATTGACATCTGACAGGAACAGCTTTAACATACCTATTCAGAAATAGTTGTATTTAAAAATTGAATTTTATATTTATTGCTGAGCAGGAACATCAGATACTCGTCTGGTATCATTTGGGTCCAGTAAGGTCCAGCAGGTTTCGGAGCTGATCAATATTGTCGTAGTAAAAGTCATTTGGTACGACGAATTATAGATATTAAACCTTTAAATTAAGTTATTTCTTTGATAATGCTCCCATCACGTAATTAATATTTGAAAGATGAATTCTTTCAGTTCAAGATAAAAATTGCACTATGCTACTTGGAATAAGTTTAATTTCAATTTTTTGACCCAGATGTAAGATTTTGTTATATTAACTTGTCTAGTTTACTAGTAAGTTAAGAACAAACATACTGAGTGGGGAGGGGGCTACAGAGCCCCTTTCAATTTGATGCAAGGATCACATAACTCTGAAATTCAACATAGTATAACATCTCTTATCAAAGCAATGTGAGCTCAGTATTCAGGCTCGATATCAGACGCTCTACTATTATCAACTACATAGATATAATGTTACATGACATCTAGTTGTAGTTAACTGGTTCATTGTTTTATACATTTGTTGAAGATAAATAGATCACTTTTTATTTATCGCCCTGCAAAGTTTTAAGTTCAAACTGCTAAATCCGGAATCTTTCCCAAGATGTATGAGATATTCAGCACGGTTATTTGTTCATTTGGCTGCATTACGAACATCACTTTGTTTTGCTATCTCTTCCTCCGACAGAGAAAAGGCCTGACAAACAAACTTTTCACACTTCTGACTTTCTGGGACTTAGCGTCTTGTGTCATCGTGACTGTTAGAATTTGGGCCCCCAAAAACAAACCCCTGAAGGGCATCTACGTAGCTGCACTATACAATAATTGCTTCATAACTCTCCTGATAGCCACTACACGAGCCATTAAAATCTGCATGCCCTTCTATCGCATAAGAAGAAGGCTCTTCTGGTCCTTCCCAGCGTTAATGTTCCTATACAGCGCCACCATAACGCAGGTTCTATCGTACAAGGGTGAGATTTATATAGATGCATTTTACAAAGGCACAATCACCCTGAACCTCTGGCAGATAGCATTCATGTCAACAGATATGTTCTGGATAATTGTGTTCATGTCCACTATTGTGGTGTCCAACGTCCTGTCTGCAAGGAAGCTCCTTAGACCAGGGCCGATACCGGTCACTGCATCCAACGCTAAGGCTGCCAAAACTGTCATCATAATCTCCGTCATCTTTCTGGTCTCCAATTCAGTAATGGGGCTCCACTTTTACCGTAACATCAATTATGCGATCCGAAAATCAACAGCTGTTAAAATGATTAAAGGTTGGAACGTCGATCTGGGTACCTTTGCATTTCGCTTTCAACTCTTGCTCAATTCACTGTGTAACCCAATTGTGTACTTCATCCGTAACAGAAGCGTCAGAACTTGGGTTACCGGGAGGTTCTCCAATTCTCTTAAATTTCCTAAGTTTATACAGATCACCCAGATTCTATCAAAATCCGGCGTCGAGCCGACTTCTTCCAAATAGTCTACATTATACCCGGACAAACCCTTAACGGGACACGCGAACTGGCTACATAGAAAATATCGTGATACCTGCTGTCTGCAGAGCAGGAATCCTGCACCGGTGATAGACAGGAAAATGGGAGGATCACGTTTAAAAGGCATCAGTTGACAATTGGTGGTTTAAGAACTTGATTTTGTTGTTGGCGGCTAACTTAAAAGACAGTAAACAAGATTAATGGACTTTATTATAAACTGCTGTTTGTGTTTTTATTAGATTGCTGACCGGTCTGAAGGCATACTAATGATTTTGACAATTAGATATCTGACTTTGAGGCAGAAATCTTGACACTGGTCAAGTTAATCGTTCTATGTTATGCTGTACTGAACAAAAGAGACCTTGAAAAGGATGATTGTGCTGAAATCAGTCTCTCAAAATAAACCGGACTCGAATTTTTGTCACACATAATTATGATCACTCACGAAAAACCGAGTAGAAAAAAACATACTTTAAACACTGACTATCTTTCTAACGAGTACTCACTTTTTACCGGAGATGGGTTTAATGTAAAGTCGGATGTAGGCGTTGACAACGGCCTCCTTCACGTTCTGATCAGGGTTAAACACCAGGACCAGCATCTTCCTGATTCCCAACTCGGACGCCTTCAGACCGAACTCGTATGCAGACACTGCAAGTGTTTGGAATCTTTAATTTGTTTTAAAATGTAGGATATATAGAAAATTTATGATATACGATTTTTGTTATTCATAAGACTAGCTGCTGTTTCAGACAAAATGTTTATGCTAGCTGTTTTATTCGTCTCTCTAACCAAAACAGAGGAAGACAAAATGTTTGTTACAGTGAAATGCGAAACGCGGATATGTACCACTCAAAAACCATACGTGACATTTTCTCGGATTTGAAATTATTGCCGGTACCCAACCGCAATCGGGGAACTCCAATTTGAAACAGATTATCCCAAAAAGGGGGGGGGCAGCATTTAAATAGTGAACGTGCGGCAAATATGGGTCCAAGTGAGAGAGAGAGAGAGAGAGAGAGAGAG
>JH153936.1:767-12190 GCA_000226015.1 Mnemiopsis leidyi | reverse complement strand
GAGAGAGAGAGAGAGAGAGAGAGAGAGAGAGAGAGAGAGAGAGAGAGAGAGAGAGAGAGAGAGATTGGAAGCATTGCGCTATATATCCAGTCAGCAGCTGTCCTAAAATAACCGCTGTGTTATTTGCCAAGTCTTAACTAAGTGCTTGTTTGCATGTGTGGTCTAATTAGTTGTTTATCCAGAGGAGGGCTGAATAAACATTCCAGCAACGTCACCGGCTAAATTGAAATTATCTCATACGGCTAATTTGGCAACAATTTTCTTGTTCGAATAAAGCCGATAGATCGATATTCCAACCGTCGAATCAGTTGCTTAGTCAGACTTTAGTTTATCAGTGTTTAGCTTATCAGAGCGATGCTATGAGTTTCGGTCAATGTGTGATATGCAGGGAAGTTCTGGGCGAAGACATGGTCGCTACACTATGTGGTCACGTGTTTCACCATAAATGTCTCGTCACCTGGTTGGAACAGTCCCGGATCTGCCCAAACTGTCGCTCATACTGCTCCACAAACATGTGCATCAGACTATACCCGGAAATAACCACGTGCACCAGCGACATGTGCGACGGCGCGTGCAAATCAGACACGGTTGTCAAGGCAACGCGACTTCAAGTTCTCCAGCTTCAGCGACAGTGCGCTGCACTATCTAACAACATAGACTCGCTAGGATCTCACATAGAGCAGTTTCGTGAGAACATTGCAGACACAACACAGATGTTGCGGGACGTGCATCACATATTGGACGATATTGCCGACCCGAAGAGCCCAGTGTTCGAGGAACCAAACAGGCCTGCGCAGGAGGAAATCCGCAGCGCTGAGTTAGAGGAAGAGAACAGACAAACAGTATTCTCCAGGGTTGACTTATCTGATCTGCAGACTGTTGTCCAGTATTTGGAGGACAGGATTACTTTTTACGAGAATTTGTATGGGAAAAGGACTGAGGGTATATAGACTAACTGTTAATTTTATTTTTGTTTCATGGCAATAAATTATAATTCAACGAAAGGTTGGGGTAATATTATCTTTTTATTTGTACATTTATTTAAACGTCTGTTATCTGTTCAATATGTTAATTTCTTCTAAACACAAGGAAAAAATGGGAAAAAACTGACCGAGAAAGTCGACACTTTCCAGAACATCAGAAGCACTCTTGCTAGCGAGCAGCTGAGACACCAGCACGATAACACGGTGCATCTGCTCGGTAAAGGTTACACAGTCCCTCAAGTACTGAACTATGAGGTCTTGTTTTTGTATCATCTCCATTTTGCGTGCTGTCTCCGGATCTACGTCCGTCTCCATAGCATCCTCTGTTTCCATGGCAACGTCTGCTGGTGGGGGCTCTGAGTCTTCTGTGTCTTGTGTACCTGGACACGTGTATAATTGGGAGACATGACAGTGCAGGCAAATTAAGTTTCAGCGGAAGTGCGTGCTGTATTATTTCACTTATCTCTAGTAAGAAAATAAGTGTAAAAAACGCAGATGTTTGCAATACAATAAAAAACCGCGTGCTCCTTATAAAAGAACCGAAAATTAACTCACTATTGGCAGCATGTTGAGAAAGTTCCTCCTTTAGGGCTGCCAGTTTCTCTCCCTCCTCCTTCAACTTCTCCTTAAGACTCTCCAGGGACAATTTGTCTGAATAGGGGTTACACCCCAGGTAAGTCGTAATAAAGACCAGCGCGTTCTTCCTCACGTTACTGCTCCTATCTTGGATTGAGCCGACAACTTTCTCCACCAGGTCCGGCTGTCGGGGTATGGGCACGCAGCGCTGCTCAATCAGCTTCGTTAGAATCTGAATAGATTTGCTGCGGACAAAGGCGTTCTGGTCGTGTATGTGCAGCTCTAATCTGATGGAAGTGGCAGGTCAGATGTTTTCTCCAAAACTAAACGATAGCTCTAGGAACTAGGAAGTAGGAAAGTGAAAGTAACTGGATCAAGTGAAGGAAACTAATTATACCAAAGTTATTGAATGTCAGTAACCAATTAACCGACCTGTCAAATAGAGTTTCCCTAGTGCCCTTCTCCTCGTTCCCCTCCTCAGATAACACTCCCCCAATCAAGTCCCCAATGATGGACAACACACAGTTTCTCATAGTGTACGAGTCTCCGTCCAGATGAGGCAGGAGCGAGCTGATAGCACTCAACACAACCGGCCCGCACGTGCTACCCAACTCTAACAGAAAGTTGCAGTAGTTCCGTGTAGCGTTGGTGTCACGTGCTAGCTCTCCCGGCTCTATCTGAGCTATCTCTCTGATAACTTGTGCTACCACGGTCTTTATGTCGTAGTCCCGGACACAGACTAGCAAGAGGGAGGCGAAGGGAGAGGACAGACTCTCGTGTTGTTGTAACAGTTGGACGATCTTCATGCACGCTCCTGCAATAAGATGAGTCGTCAAAAAGGTTTAAGTGACCGTCAGAGCATCTATAGTATAAAAGCTGTGAGAACTGGAATAAGTGTGTGGAGGAAGAAAAATCGTTCTTGAGCTTAAGTTGGACTTACCCAAGCAATGGTTGTATCTTTTGATAAGAACTCCCAGGACATGGAAAATGAACTCCAGCGTCTTCTTACACTTCACTACCTCTGGGTTTTCTAGAAGCTTGTAGCAGCAGTTTGCAACCTGAGTAAGTGTGTATCAGTGGTATGGCAGGTTAGCCTAATTTTACTATTAAAACACTCAAGGATCCACAGTGCAATGTGATAATCGCTAACTATCCAACTAAGCAACATGATGATATATCTCTGGCCGCCAGAGCTAGCTGTTTGTTGGCGCTAAAATTTTGAAGAAATTGCGCGCGCGAAATAATCTTCGATGCGCATACTAGAAATGGCTTCGCGCTTTACACAAAGCAGCATAAAATCTAGGACAAAATTTGGCTGACAAAACCGTCTCCGATGTAAATTCAGTATATTGCAGTACGTATATTCAGTATATTGTATGTATATTGAGTATTTTGTATTTCAGATGTTTGTTACCGAGATAGTCAAAAGAAGTGGTGGAACAAGGTGTGTCTGAATTGATTAAAAACTTCCAATCGAAGGATGTTATGTGCATGATATTGTACGTACTCACAACGTATTCATAAAAACTTATGCTTCACATTGGATCAAACCCATGGATTTATGATCTGTAATGATAATTTGTAGCAGATTGCATTGCACGAGGGAAACAGGGGACTGATCACTGAAACTATAACGCAGGGTCCAGAGAAAAGTCTGTTTTCTCAATCACGGAGTGAGAATCTAGGTTATGGGCTGTGTAAAAAGATCGCGTTTGGCAGGATTCGAACCTGCGCGGGCAGAGCCCATTTGATTTCGAGTCAAACGCCTTAACCACTCGGCCACAAACGCTTGAACGAAAAGGGAAATGACTTATCAATAAAGCTCTTATAATTTCACTACTACGCCTGAGCACAGCCATAAGTTCCATGTGGTGGCGCGGTGAAACAAAGTACCTGCTCAACAAAAGTTTCGTGTACGACTGGAGGGTCCCACAAGAGCGCCAAGTTCAAATCTAGAAGTTGTCTCAGAGCGTGTAATCCCTCTTGTCTCTCTGAACTACTCCAACTACTTGCATCTTCCTTGTTCTTCTTTCCTTTCCCCTTCTGTAATTAAAGTGACTTGAAATATGATACATCTCAAGTTTGGTAAAAACACCATAGAACTAATTTTTGGGGTAGAGTCCCAAATCATTTTTATACATTTAAAGGACGCATCTAAATTATAATTGTACTTGAAAGGTTACACAGAAGTGTTGCTCTATACAAACCTTGGTTGTAACTATCTGGTGAGAAGATTTCCCCTCTTCCTCAAAACACTGGTACAGTTCTACGAGAATGTAAACCTCCATCTAAAGTGTAATCATTATCTACAAGTGCAATCATTATCTACAAGTGCAATGGTTATATACAAACTTGTAATCATTATTACATTTGACACATAGTGCACGTGTTCGCAGACAAAAATATAACAGCAACGTAACTTTAAAAGTTTAAAGATGGCTTGCTATGTTACTTAAAACTCTATTTTACTTAAAATATGGCTCTAAGTAACTCAAAACTGTAATCTCCAGCTCAATATTCATGTTACACATAGACCTTGACTTTGGAGTACCACACATAAGAGACCGTGCCTTACCTGAAGTGCGTTGAGATGAGCAAGTTTGTCTTGGGAGTCGAGTCTCTCGTTGCTGAATATCCTAGCTAGAGTTTCCGTGTGTTGCTCAACACCCAACACTACTGCTCTCCAGGCATCCTCTTTTACAGAGTTGTCCAGTGTACTGAACTTTCTGAAGTTGGGTTCTGATATCAGAATACACAGCATTTTTGAGCTCATAGGCCCTGGTGATTAAGTAATGAATTCACAAACTTATTCGGGATAAGTAATTCCATTTAACTTTTAACAGAAGTTGAAGGATCGTTCTCTTTGAGAGGTTGTGAAACCGGAGAAATGATGTTTGCTGAAGTTTGCTTCATGAATATGGTCATGAGAAGGCTATTGTAAAATATGTGTATCAAAGTGTAGAATACTTACAGAATAATGCTGAAGTAAGTATTAAATTGTTCAATACTTAAAACATGAAAGGCTGGTTACAGTGATGCATAGCATGACTTATCTACCTAGTACCTAGTTATCCACAGTTGTGTGGAACTGTAGCTGTAGATATGGATACATAGAAACATATGTAGATATGGATACATAGAAACATAAGCTTGCTAACTTAACGAAAAAACTTACTAACGAAATGATGCTGAGTGTTCTTTACTTACAGAATAATGCTGAAGAAAGTATCAAAGTGTTCTATACTTACAGAATAATGCTGAAGAAAGTATCAAAGTGTTTAATATTTACAGAATAGTGCTGAAGAAAGTATCAAAGTGTTCAATACTTACAGAATAGTGCTGAAGAAAGTATCAAAGTGTTCAATGCTCCACCATCCCCAGCGGTTTCTCTTCTTGACGGAGTCTCTGACTCTCTCTAAGTTTGCAGGGATGTTGTGTACGGGAACAACCTTGGAGACAGACAACCTGCCTGTCTCCGAGACAAGCAGATCATCACGTGTGTCTGGAAATACAAACCTCCACGTTATCGTGGATATGTCCATTTTCCTAAACATTGACAAGGCTTTAAACAAGGTAAGTTTCCAATTTATATATTAAACACAAGATAAGCTGAAAATTCCTTGACTTAATATGAGACGGAACTTAAAATGATTTTTCCAAATGTTCATTCATACTGGGAAATTTTTGCCATGAAGCGACAAAAAAGTTTAGTTATTATTACTGTCACTCAAATTCAAAAAACCGGCAGTCGATTGAAAAGAAACACAAGAATCTTACTGAGTACATGTAGACAAATCAAATGATTTTATTCATGCTATCAGCTTCCAAAAACTGTGTACAACACGGCTCAGCCAAATTTAATGATTTATTTCATTCCTGATGTTGCAGTTCACCTTAAAACAACATATGCTGAAAGCCGAGTTATAATGTAAAACACTGACAATCACATTTACTAAATTTAAGAAATTATGCGTGCCCAGGGAGCACTCAGTCAGCTGATTCCAATATAAAATGTCTCTTCAAATGTAATTCTGAAGCATTTAGGAATGAATAGCTTGTCTCTCTTGAAACGAGGTTAAAAAACTGTCACAATAGTTCGAGTCACTTAAATTGAAAATAAAATTGAACACACGATACAAAAAATTCAAGTCTAGAAAGTTGTCTTCATAACCAGAAAAGTTTGTTTTGAAAAAAGTTATCAGCAAGTTAATGGAATACTTAAACAATACAAAACCTTAGATAGCCAGGGGTGATGAATTTTCCCAGTAGAGACAGAGAGTATAATAAATCACGATCTTTAAGGGGAGGTTCTTTTGGAGATGATTTGAATTCCAATTTTTACAACTTTATACAGTTCTCAACCTCTTTAGCCTGTCAACCTACTCTCTGGCTGCACAGCAGTCATTTTTCATTAAAAAAACAAATTCAATATTCGGACTGTGGAGTGTTGAAATATAAATTTTACCGTCTGCCTCTTATTGACGAAGCCCTGAAGGTAGCCATAGCTTTCTGCTTTTCTGCATCTTCCTGAACTTTCTTTTGGAATGCTTCCTTCTTTCGTCTCGATATTGCCTCTCCAGGAAGCTCGAATTTTTTCCTCTTTTGGCTTGCAAGTTTTGTTGGGTTTTTATTCTCCTTGGAAGCACTGGGCCCAGGCTTAAAGTATGGTTTGGCTTTAAATACGGTTTTTTCTTTGAGCTCTTTAAGGTGGTTTTCCAGTAATTTAGCTCTGCTTTGATTAGGATCAACGTATCTCTGATCAAATGAAAAGGGTTTTACCTCAACCGATTTCTTGTTGATTCTCGCAGTAGAAGCTTTTTTGTCAAAATTAGGCACAGGTTGAGCTTTGAAGTCTTTCGGTTTTTCCTCAGTAAACTTCCTCTTTTTTCCCTTGGAGAGCTTAGGTGTAACTGGTTTTGTAGTCGGCTTCTCTGACTTCACTCTGTTTGGCAGAGCAGAAGGCTTTTTAACAGCTTTAGGCACTGGGGCAGCTTTAAACTTGTATTTTTTCATAGCCTCGACTTCCTCCTTTTCCTTGTCTGCAAAAGATTTGTGAGGATTTGGTCGTTTTCTTTGACCCCGTAATCTTCTAATGAGCTCTGGGGTTTTAGGAACAGTATGAGCAAGCTTTGGTTTTTGAAAATGAGGTTTCATCACAATGGCATTGGATGATGGTTTTGTCTTGGCGCCACGTTTTAGAGCTGATTGTTTCCTTAACTCAAGGGTTCTATTGGGTTTTGGCAAGATTTCAGCAGGGGGCTTTTTTAATACTCTAGGTTTAATAGCAATTTTTCCTGATGTCTCCACTGTTGATGTTGGCTGTGCAGAGCTAACTTTCTTTATTCGGACAGATCGTCGAGGAGTCGAATGGGATCTAAGAACTGGTCCAAAGGAATCATCTGGATCTAAAAAAGAATATAATAAATAAATAAATAAGAGTATAAATCTTATCTTAGATGAAAATGTTTTATTGGTATTCAGGAAGGTTAAAACTATAGTATCCAGAACTTCCCTTTCAACAAAGATGTTTTCTTTAGCTTACCATGCAATTTTATCCTTTTTCTTGGTTGTTCAATGTCACCAACCACCCCTGAAAATTGTGGATTATTATCAATAGGTAGGCCTCTTAATGGGAGGGTGAGTAACATTTTCTGGTTAACAAAAATTTTACTCAAACAAATGCCAATATCTCTGGGGACTAAGAAATTGTTCTACAAATATATGAAAGCAGGTTTTCACTATATAATTGCTTGCATTTAGTATTTCACAAAGCCAATTTTTTTGTGAGTGAGATAAGATACTTGATAACAGTTTTTGATATTTCATTTGACACATTTAAAATAATTTGTGCAATCAGCAAAAGTGCTGTGATCTTTTTAATAATAAACTAATCATTAAGAATATAAACCTAACCATCATCAAAGTCTCTGCTCAATCTTCGAGGAGTTCCAGTGCTTACACATGAGTTGTTGAACAAATAGTTCTTGGGGCAGTCGATTCCCAATGTATTGTTCATTAATTCGTAGCTAAAAAAACAAATTTTAGAACCTTTTGAGCTGCATTCTTCAAGCAAGTAGCACTTGTTGTCCTGCAGTGAGGTGACCAATGCTGCAGGTCCTGATCCCTAGAGATCAATGTGCATAATAGTAGGTTCTTTAGGCCCACGACATCAAGTTAAGGAAACCCTTTAAAGATGATATATTTCAATATATATATAAATAGAAAGAAAATCTTCTTAAACGATTGATCTTCGAATCTTTACTCATTCCTGGCTTACAAATCACATTCAATCGAGGTCTACTGAACATTAGAACACCAGCTAACTGGGATAAGCCATGGCTAGCATTATAAACTTCAATCAGGTCACCTCTTGAACGTCTCTCAGCCAGAGTGGTCAGCTGCAGAATCCGCAGCCTCTCAGAGTAAGGAAACAGGCCTATCCCTTCAATCAACCTTGTAAAACATCCTAGACACTCTCAATTCTCAAGATTACAGAACAATTTTAATTCTCTGCTGCAGGATTCTGAAGCTGAACAAAATATTCAAGGTGTGGCCTAATCAAAGACTAATACACCCTCAACATTAATGTCTTCTCTGGACTAATAAGATTTCTTGAAATTCAACACAACATTTGATTTGCTTTACTAATACATTCCAAAGCAAGGTGCCAGAGGTAAGAACAGCGGCATAACGATGCCCTGGCCACCTTATGGCACTGTCATAAGGTGGCGCCAAATCGTCATGAAAGTATGGAACAATTTTGCAAGATTAACTATGGGACTAGCAAAATCATGTTTGATTTAATAATTTCACTACTTATTTATATTTTACGGCCATATTTCCACAAATTGCTCCCAGTAAGCCCTTATACCAGGGACGCCACTTAGGGGTGCATTTTTAACACCGAGTGGCCCCAAATTGGCTAAACCTACAACGTTACGCCACTGGGTAAGAACACCAAGATCCTTTTCCTGAACAGTTTCATCCAATTTAATACTGTCTAGTGTCTAATACATAGTCCACATGATTATTGCCATTAAACTCTAAATGTAAAACCTTACACTTATTTGTATAATTAAACTCCAGTAACCACTTTTGTTCCCAATCCTCTAAACTATTTAAATCATTATCAACGTCAGCCTTGTCAGACAAATTTGCACTGAGCTTAAAGCTATCTGCAAAAATCTTCACAGTATTTTTAAAACATTAAGGTAAGTCATTGATAAACAGAATAAAAAGTAAAGGACCCAAAACTGAACCCTGAGGTATTCGGTATTCCTGATAATATCTTGAAAGAGAAAAACTGACCGAGGGATAAACACTAAAGTTCCTGCTATTAAAAATCTTTAATGTAACATCCAACACTTTACCATTTACCATCAATTTCTAAACATTGAAGCTTTAAAATCAATCTATTATGAGATCTTCATAAAAATATGGGACAGTTTGGCAAGATTACCTGCGCGACCAGCAAAATAACTTGTTTGGTTTAATAACTTGACTGTTTATCAGTGGTGTAACGGGAAGCATAGGCCGTGGCAAGATTACCTGCGCGACCAGCAAAATAACTTGTTTGGTTTAATAACTTGACTGTTTATCAGTGGTGTAACGGGAAGCATAGGCCGAGAAGGTGACCTGGAGAGAAGGTGACCTGGATTAATAAATTGCCACATTCAACAAAGGATGGAGCAAGGGAGCTTAGGCCGAAGTGAAAGATTCAATCTACAAGAAAGTTGGACAATAAGCTGGAGGATAGAAAACTGGTTAACACTTGAGCGGGAGGAACAGCTACTGGGAAGTTTGACGTAGAGAGACGACTGGTCGAAGCTAGTGGGGAAGTTGAATAATCACTAGTGATGGTGGGAAGCCCTGCAGATCCCGCACCAGAGGAGCGCCACATTAAGGGGGGCCAACCTGTAGTGAAAATGCGCCCCTTTGTCCCATATATTACCTTGTGAGCAGCGGCTGGGAGCAATTCGTGAAATTAGAGCTGTTCAGTTATTCGTTTTAGTACTTGAAAGTCAAATATCGAGAATGTATACCATGAGCCGAGTTGTGATGAGATTTAGAGTTACACCTGGGGCGTTTTCACTCGCCTTGGATGAATAAAGTTGTCAGCTTCAACAAAGGATTGGGACGCACATAAAAGGATGGAGAGATTTGCACATAGGAGAAAAGGTGACCTGGATTGATAAATTGCCACATTCAACGAAGGATGGAGCAAGGGAGCGTAGGCCGAAGTGAAAGATTCAATCTACAAGAAAGTTGGACAATAAGCTGGAGGATAGAAAACTGGTTAACACTTGAGCGGGAGGAACGGCTGCTGGGAAGTTTGACGTAGAGAGATGACTGGTTGAAGCTAGTGGGGAAGTTGAGTAATCACTAGTGATGGTCTGGGGGTGTTCTAAGAAGGAGTGAGAGAGTTCTCTGGAAAATTTTAGCGTCACAGTTGGAGTTGCAGACAGTTGAAGTTGGAGTGGTACTCGTAGTTGCAGTCGAAGTCGGAGAGTACTCTGGGAGTGTTGCAGTTGGAGGTCGAGATTGAATTCGGGGCGTTAGTCATAGCTCTCAAGGAGGATGTTGTAGTCAGAGACAGTAGCAACTAGCAGTCTGCCAGCGAGCTGGGGAGGCTGGTCTGTCAGGATCTTCAGCCAAGGGACGAAAAGCTAGGAAGGCTGATCTAAAAGGGGATTCTTGATATTTGCTAAGAGAAGCGAGGGAGAAGTAGTCTCTGAAGAGTAATGAGAAGGACTGGAAGAAGGTCTGGAGCCAAGGAGTGGAGCCGAATCATGTTGAGATGCGTAAGTTTGGAGAGTGTTATATGTTTGTTTGCCTGGGGACCTCGGTCTTCGTTGCTTGGGAGGGAAACGTAGAGAGAGCCACGCACCGCCCGGTAAATGTTTGTAAGTTAATATAGTATTTGTATGTTATTTGTATTCTCTTATTTGATCTTGAGGTGTTTTAGTTGTCCCATCGGCCACTAAATAAAAAACCTACAAACTTGACGAAACTATATCCGTCTACCGCTCTTTAGCTGCGTGAGTCGGGTATCACCGCGACAACTACAAACAGGATAACGCCTGTTTACATGTTGCTACTTTTGATTTTGCACATGCAGCTCAAAGAATTTGGAATTGCTTGGGAACTTAGAGAGAACCGCACGACGCTCAGCGCTCGGTAACTCAAAGAACGGAACACGGGGCCCTTTTATATCCAATATCTAACCAGAGCCCTTTTGCGCGCAACCAGATGCGAGCCCAGCATGAGATTAGGACGGACGCGCGACGCAATACACAATAGGGCGCGCGCAGCGCGAGCCATAGTGCTATGTTGGCTTAGCAACCTTGAGTTCTGACTTTGTCGAAGTTCATTCGAAGTGAAGAGACCCTCATTTAAATAGACCCTCATTCGAAGCACTGCTGTGCAAAGTGTCCCTGACATTGTCTGACTTTGTCTTGTACATTGTAGGTCATAGGTTGATTTGTTTGACTTTGTCCGACCCTCATTCCCTCTATGGGAATAAAATGACAGGAGTGAGGAGGGTGCGCGCTGCCGTACAAAGGTTGATAACCTACTGTCGCGGCAATCACGCGCTCTCACGCATTTCTAGCCTGGCGTTGTAGGTTGATAACCTACTGTCGCGGCCATCATGACGCGCTCTTACGCATTTCTGGCCTGGCGACAGAAGAAATTTTAGACGCGCATTGCCCGTTGAGCCTGGCGAAGAAATTTTAAACGCGCATCGCCAATCGCCCGTTGTCCGACCTTCATTCGAAGCGAAGCGATTAAAGTAACAAAAGGGTGCGCGCTGCTGTACACGGATATAATCTTGTCAACGTCAAACAAAACATTTCATGACGCTGT